>CM038713.1:8440062-8640062 GCA_021613375.1 Megaleporinus macrocephalus | reverse complement strand
TTGTATCTATAATAACCCTCTAAACTGTTATTTCTTCACATTCTGTTAATATTTTAAACCAAAGTTTTTACATATTGCTCCTTTAAAAGCGTCATTGTGAGTTAGATTTGAAATGAGTGTCCTTACATAACAGTTGCTGACCAGCCTATTGTAAGTAGAAAGTACTGTTAAGTAGGGGTGGGCGATATGGCCCTACAATAATATCACAATATTTCATGGTATTTTTGGGATAACGATACTCTTGGCGATATAATAATTTTTTTTTTTTTAAATCAAGAATACACTACTGCAACAAAATGAAAATTACATTTTATCATTGCATATGATATGATATGGCACACCCCTAACTGAGATATTAAAAAATACAAGAATTTTCATCAGATTAACAGAAGTCAATTATCCAGAATGTCAGGATACTAAATAATGCACTACAAATATCTCAATATATCCAGAACTGAAGTAAAGTGAATGATACTGGAGAGATCAAATCTGTCTCTAGTAGATATATAATAGGAAATGAGAAAAGTTTGAATTTTTTTTTTGTTAAAAACAGTAAAAGTAGTACCTGATGTGATAATTAGAGATGGGTGATATGGTACGATATTTCAGGGTATAATATTGTTCACAATATTCAAAAATGTTGGCGATATTATTGTGTGCGATACGATATGGCACACCCCTACTGTTAAGTGAAGCCCACTGGTGGGCTGTGGTTGGTTTACATGAGTACGGTACGGTCCTCTTTAGAGGAACAGGTTTACAGCCCACTGTATAGCATCATTGTCAGAGTAAGTGATAAATAGCAATACAAGTAAATAATGTTTTAATAAAACTACTTTAGTTATATATGCTACTGATTTACAGTTATCATTGTACTGTAACAGCTATTCATTATTAATATAGTTTGTTTTCCTGTTCTTACATTTATAACTAATATTTTGCAAAATGGGACCATGAAATCAAGTTTATCCCCTCTTTCTCTCCATCTCTCTGTTTCTATCTCTCTCTGTTATTGTCGGGAGCAGTATTTTCTAAATTATTCTGTACGTCCTCCTGCTGCTTATAAAAAACATCCTCCAGTTGTTATTATTATGCTTATATAATCATATACTTGAACACAAATGTGTAGTGTTTATTTATGTATAGACAGTGACATACAGATACAGTTAAATACATAAATAAATTAGAATATTTAAGTAAAAAATGCCGTCTGTATATATGAAACTCAAGGAAATATTAAAGGTATAAAAACATACAGGATGCATTGGATGGATATCTCGCTGGCACGACCAACAGTTCCTTCACTTTCATTCATTTGTGGGTTGAATGTTGCATTTTATTACAAATATTATGAATATGTAAAAATAGAGCTGCTTTGCAGTTGATTTGCATCACAGCTGATGTTTGTGGTGGTATGAGATGAAAGCTGTGGTCAGCCTTCACTTACTATTTTGATGCATGTATTGATTTGGACAGAGACATGTTTTCTACCATGTGGTGACCACTGCCACACCTGCACTGCTTTACAGCCCTCTCTAGTCCGTCTCCAGTTACCGTTTGGCACATAGCGCTTTGCACTTGTTCCTCAGGTAGTAAAGCTCGTTGCGGAACTGAGGGTTCACCGCTGCGTAAATGATGGGGTTGGTCAGGGAGGTCATGTAGGCAATACAAACCGCCAGGACCTCCAGTTCCTGGAAGATGTTCTCCTGAAACATTAGGATTAAACAGCAGCAGGTGTCAGTTTTGCACGCACTGAGCAGACAGACGCTCCAATTGGTTATTTACATTGAGCCTGTTTACAGGTGAACGGTTCAGACTTACGCCTGGAGTTTCTCTTCCGTCCAGAAAGGCGTTCACCGCTGTGGTCCCGATCAGCGGCAGCCAGAAGACGAGGAAGGTGAAGATGATGTATCCGGAGCGCTTGGCCAGTTTACTCTCCTTCTTCTTGTTTCCTCTGTCCCTGTTGGCGAACGACGGCATTACGCACACCTCTCCCGCCACCTCTTCAACCTGGGGCGCGTCTCCGGCCACGTTCTGGGGCGCGTCCCCGGCCGCGTTCTGGGGCGCGTCCTCGGCCGCGTTCTGGGGCGCGTCCTTGACCGCGTTTTGGTGTGCGTCCCCGTGACGCGCATCGTGCTGTGCGTCTTGGTGCGCAGTCTCGCGCGCCTCTAGGCTCTCAGTCTGGCACGCGTTCTCGCGTGCGTTTTCGTTGGCGAGATCGGCTGGAGATGTGTCCTCGCCTTCTGCATCTTGGAGCTCCAGCGCATCCTCCTGAGTGCCAGTTGGCGTCGAGGGCGCGCGAGCCTGCTCCTCCTCGCCTTTCATGTCTATGATCTTAGGCGAGCTCTCGCGCGCACTCTGAGTGTAATTTGGCACCGGAGACGCGCGAGTCTGCTCCTCCCCGCCCTCAGCATCTAATAACTCAGGCGCGTTCTCGCGCAGCTCTGACACCAGAGTCACACTGTCTTTAGTCGAGGTTTGGGGAGTCGGAGTTTGAGCTTCATTGCTGGCTCGAGCGTTAACGGGCTCGCCGGCACCACAGTCGGGCAGCACTGTCTGCGCTGCCCCGTTTGTCTCGGCTACTAAATGGGTTTTATCAGTCTCGTGCGCGATCGCCACGTTCTCTTTCGTCCCGGAGCCTTTCTGCTCTTTTTTGCCGCCCTTTTTCATCCCGGGTGGCGGGAACGCGCCTTTGTCGAATATCTTCCTGCTGTGCGCCCTCACCACGATAAAAATGTGCGCGTAGCACGCGGCTATAATCGCCAGGCACGCGCACCACGCGGGCAGCAACACGTACCGGCCAAACGAGTCCAATGAGCGGTGCTCGTGCGCGCGCACGCCCCTGCACTTCAAATACACAGGTGAGTCTCGGGCAAAGCGCGCGCCCAGCGCCGACGCGAGGGCAGGCGCGGCCCACGTGAACGGGATCCACGCGGCCACGCGCCTCCGCCGCTCGCCGCCACCTCCGCCGCCCTCGAAAGGCTTAGTAACGGCCCGGTGCCGCTCGACGCTGATTCCCGCCACCGTGAGCAGCTGCGCGCCGCAGTTCAGGGAAAAGGAGGCGAGCTGCGCGCTGCACAGCGCGAGGCCGAGATCCGCGCGCCCCCGCCCCCGCAGCACCACCGTCATCAGCAGCGGACAGTCCGTGGCGCAGCGCAGCAGGTCCACGATCGCCAGGTTGACCAGGAGCGCGTTGGTGGCCGTCTGAAGGGACTTGTGGCGGCGCACCGCGTGCATCACGAACACGTTAGCGGCCGAGCCCAGCAGAAACGTCACGAGGAGCACCGCGCAGTCAGCCACAGCGAAGGCCACCTGCACTCGGCCTGCCCACGCGCCCTCCTCGCTCCACACCTGGCTGAAATTAGCGTTCATCTCCAGAGCGAGCATGACGGTCCATGCTCACCGGGTCCGGAGAACAGGCTGATGTGGTACTCTCCACGTCCACAACACTCAAGTGCCTCGTTTTACCCCCCGCGCGGACCATCACAGCCATCATACCCATCTTACCGGCTCTGCTGACGTTCACAGGCCCAGTTCGTGCAATTAACACCCCGCCAGGCTGTGAGCAGCGGGGAATAGTTGTTAGTAAAATTCACTCGTTAGCTGATATTTATATCCGCCCTGCTGCAGAGTCAATTACACACAGAGGGGGAGGGGGGTGTTTGGGGGGGCTAGATTCTTTTTCTTACATGTTGGAGGATAGTCTGCTTATCTACCATAGAGATAAAAGTAATAATAATTATAATAATAATAATAACAGCACTAACAAGACTATCCCACAACACAGGCCAGTACTTTCTTAGTTGTACCAGCACAACTATTATTATTATTATTATTATTATTCTTATTATTATTATTATTATTATTATTAATTAAATCACTATTACTACTAAAAGTAATGTAATTAATAGGCATAATAATTGCAATAATATCAATACTGCTACTATTATTCCATCTAGTAATATAGTAGTAGTAGTAGTAGTAGTAGTAAAGTATTTAAAATAATCAGAAGCAGTGTAATGGATAGTATATAGCAAATAATATTAATACTACTACTACTGTTAATAATAATAAGAATAATAAAAACATAATTGTAGTTAGCTAGCAATGCTGCAAGTAATACTACTAGACTTGTATTTAGTAATACAATATTACTATTACTACAATTATTACAATAATTTTACTGAAATTATCACTACTATTATATGACAATGTCTTTAAAAGTAATAGCACCAACAATAGCATAATAATAATAATTATTATTATTATAAGAATAATAACATTGACTAGTTCTTTATAAGTAATAATAAATAAATAATAATTATAAAAATAATAACGTTCTGATGCTATTCTCACTGTTTGATTGTTAATGAATATAATAATTATGTTGAGGAGAGATTAATATGTTCATATACTGCATGCTGATAATCTGGGATTAGATTTCTCACTCTGATCCTTCAGGTGCATTTACATCAGTCTATATGAGTCAGCTCTAGATTTCAGCTCTTATTCTCTCCGTCTTATTATATATTACATATATCACAAACTCTCAGTGCTGAGGATTATGTTATTATCTCGAATCAAAACATCACTCAGTTTTATTAGTTTGCTGCTTTTGTTCTTATATAATTATATAAACATGAGTCACATTTCTGCCACAGAGTAAAACCCAACACTCAGATGGGTTATACACTGAAAACAGCACATCACATTTTATTCAATGCATATCTGAGGATCTGCCAAACCTAATGCCCACAATTCAGTCTCATGTTTTGGACTAATAATGAGTAAGTCCAGTTTTTACAGTCCCATATTAAAATGTGTTGATTCACTGCAGGCTGCAGTACTTTCTTGAAAAATAATAAAAGTAAACAAAAACACCAAGAACGGCAGCCAGTGCTGAATTATTCCAGATTATCTATAAATCATGACAGAGGTACAGAATGTAATGTAATCTAAAAAACAAAAGGAGCTGATTAATACAGTGTACAGGGATAAAACTGTCCAACAGTTCAAGTTTACTGAAATAGAATCAGTCATTTAAATGTGATGGTGAGCAAGAAGTTTGAGTTTTCAGTCAGCAGGACTGGCCGCCCTACAGAGCGGAGCGCAGCTTTAATGAGGTGTCAGGTGGGTGGTCAGGTGGATGCTATTCTGCTGTCCATGCTGACCCGACTTGTCCGTAGGGAGCCCATCTCCAGGCTGTCTGAGCTGCGGCGGGGTACGTAGCGTCCGCAGGACAGCACCTCCAGAGCACAGTCCCGAAACTGACCCAGACACATCACAGCAAAGAAACAGCTGGATCAATGTTTGTTCACAGTATATACAATATCAATTGTCACTCTGCATTACAGTCGTATGTGGTGTAATGATTGTGGCTCCACATGTAGGCGTAGAATACAACTTTACAGAACTGTATAACTACACTGAAAATTTAAGTACAGTATGTGGGAACTTTACTTTCTTTTACATATTTTAATCCAGTTTAGATGCATAAATACATAAAATGTATTTGTTGGCATATAGCAAAAGCATAAAGAACTGAAATTTGAGTGCCATTGTACACACAACACTGCTATTTTCATCTAGTATTTACATTCCAAACATATTTTTTAAAATAAACTAAATCAATCAAATCAATAATTTCAACTAAATAATTTTTATTTACTGCATGTACGCATCATATCAATAATTTCAATTAAATAATTTTTATTTACTACATGTACGCATCAAATCAATAATTTCAATTAAATAATTTTTATTTACATGTATGCATCAAATCAATAATTTCAATTAAATAATTTTTATTTACTGCATGTACGCATCAAATCAATAATTTCAACTAAATATTTTTTATTTACTACATGTACGCATCAAATCAATAATTTCAATTAAATAATTTTTATTTACTACATGTACGCATCAAATCAATAATTTCAATTAAATATTTTTTATTTACTACATGTACGCATCAAATCAATAATTTCAATTAAATATTTTTTATTTACTCTATGTACACAAAAATGGCTATTTTGTACATTTTGATTTGTTTTTCAAACATGAATGAGGAAGGAGTCTGATGCCCAGAGCAAGTGCACTGGCTTAGTCCCACTGAGTAATTGCAGATTGTAGGTACATTGTTGCATTGTTTTAATGTAAATATTAATTATTTATATTTTTAAAGATGTTAATAAAAATGCTAAGAGCACAAAGGGATCAACGGCATGGCTTTACTATTATTCCCAACCCACCTGCTTGTTGGTCATGAAGTAAATGATGGGATTGTACACGGGGCTGGTTTTGGCGAAGTACATGGGCATGGTAGCCACAAGAGGCGGGATGTGGAGCTCAGGGTCAACCACTACCACCACGGAGATGGCCGTGTAGGGCAACCAGCAGACGAAGAACGTACCAATCATGGCCAGAACCATCTTAACAGCTCGCCTGTTCTCTTCCACCCGAGATTTACCTCCCTGCAGTTCCACACTTTCATTCAGCTGATGAGAAAAAGAAGCATGTGACAAGGGGTGGGTCATCATTATATCAGACTTATAATAAAAGAAAGATTGCATGTCTGATATAAGAAAATAAGGTTTTCATTGTTATACGGGTATAGCCACAGGTGGGCCTGAGCCTGCCCAGATTGATCACAGGCTTTCTCAATGAGATGAGAATGGAATATATATTAAGTGGAATTTTTAAAAATAGATGACTTGTGCTGTCAATCAAATTATACGCTACCCATCAGGTTTAGTGCTTAGTGCTTAGTGACTGTTGCTATCTGCCATTGCTTCAAGCCATCAGTTGGTTATCTGCGTACCATTGTTTGAATTTGAAGTTTGATTTTGCCGTATAAAGATGTAACAGCAGGTGTTTGAAAGTGAGATTCTGTACATTGTGCCAATTTCTGCCCATTCAAAGCCAAAAACAAATTCGCTTTTAATACAAAAACAGACATTGGCTTTACAGGTCATCATGTAAATGGACTATAAACGTTTTTCATGCTTGCTTATGATTAGATTTTATGTTTTTTAAGTTTGCTGCATTGTTTTCTTCAGGTAATCATGCCAGTGGTGAGTAGATGCATGTTTTATAGTGGAATATGTTGCAATGTTAGTTGTATTTATTTGAATACAGCTTTTCAGATGATTATAAAATTATTATTATTTATTATGAATTATTCTTATTTATTATTTCATATCACCACAAGGAAGAAGCATTGAAATAACCTGTTGTAATGACATTGATATTTGAAAACTGCATCATCAAAGTTAGCCTACCGACTTCCTCGCAGGTCTCCTCAAACATTTATTGGTGTTCATCGTCCTTCAAAATGTATCTATCTAGTATTTACCAGTAGTAAATAGTATTCCAAACTTTGTTTAAATAAACAAAATCAATCAAATCAATAATTTCAATTAAATACATTTTTATTTACTGCAAACATGGCTATTTTGTACATTTTGGTATGTTTTTTAAACATGAATGAATGATGCCTAAAGCAAGTGCACTGGCTTAGTCCCACTGTGTAATTGCAGAGTAGGTACATTGTTTTATTTAAATATTAAATATTTCCTCTCAGTAAAACTTCCTCGCAGGTCTCCTCAAACAGTTATTGACGGTCATCGTCCTTCAAAATGTGACAAATTGACTTGAATGAAATCTTATTTTCATTTTAGATGTAAATTATGAATATTATAGCTTATTGATCCTTTAAGGGAAATCTGGCATTCTGTGTTATTCCATTCTAAACAGTGGGGTAGTGTTGGGGGGCTTTGGGGTGATTAGTCACCTCTAAAGTGCTATGTTTCCTACTTACTCTTCATCATCACCACCAATCATCACCAATTCATCACCAATATAAAACAAGTCTCTGTCTTTCCTCATTGCTCACTAGCAGCTTAGCACAGAGATCCAGCAGTGTCCTTGTTAATCCGATACAAAACATCCAGCTGAATGGCCACCAGGGGGAAAAACCTACTCTACTATTTACTATTCATTTAATCACATCACATAATGTCCTTCATTATCCTTCAAAATCAAACTATGCTCTTAGATTCTTAAGTGTAGGCCAACTACATCCTGTCTGTGATTGCACAGCTGTTAACACCCTGTATGTTCACTCTAGACTGTAGAACCTGAAGACTACCTTGCACATGGAGAGCAGGACGTTGGTGTAGCAGTAGATGATGATGACTGTGGGGATAAGGAAACAGAGGAGTGTGTAGAGGAGCAAATAGCTGTAGTTACTCCACGACCTCTCCTCCCAGCCGAGAGAGCAGGACGTCTGGACGCCCTCTGGACCGTACGAGCTCCAGCCTAGCAGAGGGGCCACAGCCCAGAACAGGCAGAATACCCAGACGAAGGCCAGACCCTGGCAGCTCCTGTTAACGTTCAGCTTAAAGCCGGCCATAGGCTTACAGACCACGTTGTAGCGCTCATACGCCAGCAGGGTCAGAGTACAGAGAGAAACCAAACCTGGAGAAGAGACAATCTGACCGTTAGCCATATTTCACAATGCCCATCACACACTGCCACCCTAGGTTATGTTTCCTTAGAGACTATGATGATAAATGTGTGTGAGATGAGTAATAATTGAACTCTTAAACCAGTGGATTCCAGCCCTGGTACTAGAGGACCCCATTCCTGTGCATTTTTTGGGGTTTTCCTGCCAAACCACACCCACTCAAATTCAGGACGGGCTCATTAATTAGGGAATTAGTTGGATGAGGTGTGTTGGGATTGGAGTACTAAAACAATAAAACTCTAAAATATCATTGCTGTCCAAAGAAAAAAAATAATTTTTCAACATAATTTGGATGCAGCAGCGGCCGGTTACATTGTGTAAATTTCATGACGAATAGACCAACAGAAATGCTCCAAAAATACTTGGACAATAGTTCTGGTTCCATTCACTTACATTAAAGATAAAGACCGTTTTTGGCCTCTCCTATAAAGTTGCCATTTTGGAGATACTTGGAGTTTTTCTTTGGACAGTAATGATATGCAGAGCAGGGGTTCGCCAGACCCAGGCCTGGAAAATGTAGATCTTTAGTCCAAGCACACTATATTAGTTTCATAGAACTTACTAAACCATTCTTTAAGTGGATTTTCAGCAGTTTTTAAAATAATCTACTTAACTGGGTTATAGTCAATCAAAGTCCTTCAGAATGATTCAGGGTGACATGGTTCATTATAGAGAAAGTTTGTGTGAAGGAGCATTTAGAGGCATTAAGCTCTTTGGATGTCTGGTCCCTATCTTCACCACTGTTAGCTATTTGTGACTTCATCTAGAACTTCTCTAATGAGCAAGTTAACCATGTTGAGAGAAGGAACATATGAATATACAGGTACTTACCAAAATAGTTCACAGCAAAACCTTGGAAAATGCAGAATTCATCACCTAAGAAGAAGGACCCCTCATAGTTAGTGATGGTGACGATTGCAGAGCCACACAAGGCTATCATGAGGTCGGAGACGGCAAGGCTAAGGATGATGACGTTCATGGCGTTGAGAAGATGCGTGTTCTTCAGCATCACAGCAATCACCAGCGAGTTATTAAAGACAGAAAAAAGAGTGTTGATAAACATGAGATAGGAAAGAATGCTGTAGCCCACTCTTGGGAAAATAGTAGGTGCAATGTTTGTTGGTATGTCAACAAAGCCCCCATCCATGGAAGATGTGCTGTTCTCCATTGTTTGCTTCCTGTCTCCCCAAAGTCTCTCAGCAATGTTCTTTTCCCAAACAGCCAGGCCAGGAGCTTGCTTATCCATGTCCAGCAGGCTTACCTATTTTTAATTGGAGTCGCCTCATCATCCTTTAGCTCAGTGATCCTGCATATCAGTCATTTGATAAATTGCCTGGCAGAGTAATAAAGCAGCTTTGAGACTGTATCTTATTAATCAAATCCGGATTGCATCTGGACAACTGGAAGCCACCTGAAAAAAGGACTGCAAAGACTGTATATTAAGCATCAGCACAGCTTCATGAAAACAAGGAGGCCCATTTTTAAGACACTGACCAGCCGTGCTGGACCATGCTGGCTTTTCTAGCAGGGCAATTCCAAAAACGTCAGGACAGTATACTAATATACGCCAGTAAAAGCAGAAAGCAGTGATTTGTTAATCCACTTTGACCAGTATTCAAATAATAATTAGGACTGTGATATGCACAGCAGAAGCTGCATTTTGAATTTGATGAATGCAACACACTCAGAAAAAGCTGAGGCAAAATCCCTGTGACGCCTTCAAGCCCTCGGACGGCACCGCATGAGAAACCATGCTACTTTCTACTTTGTTGAAGTACCTCAGCTCAGAGGTACTTCAGAAGACTGTTGTCCCTTAACACAGTCTGTGTCTGCATCAAGACATGCCACTTGAAACTATCACAGAATAAGAAAGCTGTATGTTAATCCTAATACAGAAAAAATCACATGCTGAAAAACCACAGATTGTTGAGCAGCTGAAGCAAGAATGGGCAAAAAATCTCAACAATTAGTATTCACAGTATTTAACAGTGTAATTAAAAGGAGAGCTGATGTAACACAGTGGTAAACATGCCTCTGTCCCAACTTTGAGTGTCTTGCAGGCATCAAATTCTTAATTTGTTTCTATTTACATAAAACAACCAAACCGGTCAGCATCGAAAACCTTTACTTTGTAGTTTTGTTAGTTTTATAAAGGTTTGTTTTATTGCAATTCACAAAATATCCCATTTTTCGCTGAAACAGGGATCTCCAGAGGGCAGCACGGTGGAGTAGTGGTCAGCACTGTCGCCTCACAGTAAGAGGATCTGGGTTGGATTCCTGGTCCGGGTGGTTCTGTGTGGAGTGTGTATGTTCTCCTCGTGCTTGACTGGGTTTCCTCCCACAGTCCAAACACATGCATGTTAGGTTGATCAGTCACTCTAAACTGCCCGTAGGTGTGAGTGTGCGTGAGTGAGTGTTGGCCATGCAATGGACTGGCGAACTGTCCATGGTGTACCCCACCTTCGCCCGATGATGCTGGGAATGGCTCCAGCCCACCCCGGGACCCCAGCTAGTGGGATTAAGCGGCAGATAATGGATGGATGGATGGGGACCTCCAGGTAAAGAAAGATAAGGAACTTGTGTTACCAGTGTAAAGTTCACTAGCCAGGGTCTGTGAGGATATAGGAGTATATTGGTGCTGATGGATGGGTGGCTTGCACTTTTATGAAGGCAAAATACCACCTTCATAAAATCTGGGTTGGTTTATCAAAATTGATATGTTGTTTAAAATGATTTTGTAGTTAAAACTGTCCTAATCTTTTGAAACATGCTGCCATCATTACATTTGGGATGGTTGTATATTTACTATCCTAAAAGGGTACAAAGTGAAATATAGTGTTTTGTACTGTTTTCCGTTTAATACTGTTTTTGCCAACAGCTGCTTTATGTTTAATTCAATTCATATTAGGGCTGGGGCCACGCGTCGACGTAATCGATTATGAAATTACGTTGATTAGCATAACGTGCATCGATGCATTGCAAAGATGGCCACACCCACTGAAAGCATGAATTTATCTGTGTGCATCTAAAGTTGTGGGAGTATTTCACACAGAAACATAGATTTTAAAATTATTAACACATACAATTATTTGGTAACCAATCCATAATAAAGTAAAACAAAATCCTAACACACTCATTAGAGTAATCTAAGAATTAGTCATTTGATTAATTGACTTATCAAAAAAATAATCGTTAGATTAATCGATTATGAACTGAATCGTTAGGTGCAGCCCTAATTCATATACTGTTTCAACTGTTACTGGGATGTAGGTTTACAGATACAATTAAAGCTGGATGATAAAATACATTTAAAACTAAAGCACTACAGTCAAAACACATGGATCTGTTGAGAAATTGTTTAATAAATACACACATATAACTCATTTTTGTATGGGGGGGTCTTCACAAAATAAAACAAGTAAACTTCAAACAAAAGTCAAAACAACCACAGAATACTGTAGTCACTCAAGGCTTTTGTGTCAGAGGTCCGAGCCTTCAATCTGTCCCGTTTCATTCATACAAAACAAAAGCAGATATCTGTTCGCTGAGCATACACAAAAATAAACCGTAATATGCCATATCTGAAAAAACAAAGCAAAACAAGTACAATGCTATTTTCAGTACCATCACAAGCGATAAACATTTCTACAAAGTGTCATGTTGTGTTGAATGCTGGCCAGAAAAGCTAAAAGTCCCACAATGCACTTGTCATTAAACTGAGACGGTCAAAATCACAACCGAACAACCAGATAAAACATACGTACATAGATAACACCAGATTGTAGAATGAAAGTCAGCACTTGGGCCTCATTTTTAAAAACAGAAAGCTCTAATTATACAGTATTCTATAGTCAATAAACATTCAATTATTACAGACAGCAGAAAACATAGTAAATCAACACGATGCATAAATAAAGCACACAAGGCATTTAAATAGAGAACACCAGTCTTCTACAATCTTACAGGCATCTAAAGCACTTATGCGTAAAACTTACTTTCTATAAAACTTCGTAACTTGCTAGAATTTGTGCGTATCAAATATTTGAACTCAAAGACGCAAAGCAAAACCACAGAAACCAAGTAAAACGCTATGAAAGAAAATTTTAATTTCTTCATTTTGATGCTGTAGGACAAACGCAGTACTTCAGATTGCTGTTCACTTTGGCCGTACGCTCAATGATGTTGCTGCTAGAGGCTCTGCTGTTGATCTGATGCTAGTTTTCAGGCATTAAAGCACAATTAAGCACACGCATTTCATGTAGCTCACCAGTTCATTAATAAGAGTTGAATCTGTTTATAATCCATCCCTGAGTTAGGGTTAGGATTTGGGTTTCGATTACAGTGCTGGTGAGGGAGCAGCAGAAAAAGGTAAATACTGCTTCTTTCAGTAAGCACACGAAGCCAGAATAGAAGACGACACACCCACTGCTATTGCTTATTTTTAAACTTCCACCACACTCAGAGGCACATTCTGATAAAAAGAGGCAACAATTCAAATCAGCTACAAAATCAACAAAAACGCTCCAAAAATATGGTTTTCTATTCTCCAGTTGATTAAGAGACACTCACCGAAGACCAAAACATTCACAGAGAATTCAGCTATACCATCAATATAAAAATAAAGACAGCGACAGCTAAAAGTACTGAAGAGCTATGGCTGTGTTTTACACCTGACCCACTACTGCAGTGTATTTTAAATACTGAATATGAATCTCTGACTAGCAACATTAGTGTGCAACTGCATGACTGCATAGCACTGAACAGCTGAACTCCAACATTTAAAAAAAAAACAAGCAAAGAAAACATGCAGAAAAGCCATAAAGTACTTGGTTTTGTTTTTAACGGTATAATACCGGTCACTACTTTGGTAGTTTTGCCGTGCAACAAATGAACGAGGCTGTTCAAAGTCCAGCATCAGTCAATACCACATTCACGCAGTTGATTTGTCTTCTTAAAGAAACAGTTTGACAAAAAAAATAATAATTTACACAGTTTTCCACTTACCCAAGACTTACATGTGTTGTCAAGACAAGCCTGGTGTCTAAACTTCACCTCTTTAGAGTCGCCCAAGTCTTTTCTGTACATACATCCCCAAAAATGCCTCTCAGCCCACTCAAACAGCGTCCAGGTTCTTATAGCGGTTGCTCAGGACGCTTACAGGAGCCAATTCAGACAACAGCCCGGAGCTTGGATCAGATTCCTTCTATTTATGACATTCACATAATCTGACACTAGATCAGTGCCCTACTCCTCAAGTGGTTTGTGAATACAGAGCCTGTTGTCTAAAGAGGCTGTTTGGCAGTTTTGTTTATTTTTTATCGTTCACACAGGACATACAGTGGTGTGAAAAAGTGTTCGCCCCCTTCCTGATTTCCTAATTTCTTGCATGTTTGTCACACTTAAATGTTTCGCAACATCAAACCAATTTAAATATTAGTCAAAGACAACACAGGTAAACCCAAAATTTTTAAATGAAGGTGTTAATTATTAAGGGAGAAAAAAATCCAAAGCTACATGGCCCTGTGTGAAAAAGTGATGTTAAAATATACCATCACTGTGGTTTCTGACACCTGAGTACACTGTCTCTAGCCACAGCCAGGCCTTATATTGCCACACCTGTTCTCAATTAAGACACCACTTAAATAGGACCTGCCTGACAAAGTGAAGTCCACCAAAAGATCCTTAAAAGCTACACAGCATGCCGAGATCCACAGAAATTCAGGAACATTTGAGAAAGACGGTAGACCAGGACCAGGAGTGGCCGGCTGCCCAAAATTACCGCAAGAGCGCGGCGTCGATTCCTCCAAGAGGTCACAAATGACCCCACAACAACATCCAAAGAACTGCAGGCTTCACTTGCCTCAGTTAAGGTCAGTGTTCATGCCTATAGAAAGTGTTCATGTTATTGCAAACGCTTTGTTGCAGTTGTTGCTGCTAAGGGTGGCCCGAACAGCTATTAGGTTTAGGGGGCTATCACTTTTTTACACAGGGCCATGTAGGTTTTTTTTTTTTTCTCTCCCTTAATAATTAACACCTTCATTTAAAAGTAGCATTTTGTGTTTACCTGTGTTGTCTTTGACTAATATTTAAATTGGTTTGATGTTGCGAAACATTTAAGTGTGACAAACATGCAAAAAATCAGGAAATCAGGAAGGGGCAAACACTTTTTCACACCAGTGTACTGTGTCCCAACCTGTTTATGTGAACTTAATTAGGTGCTGGATGTCACTTGAGGTGATGCGTTTTACAGAAACTATGTGGATTTTTGAGTGACTATTCAATTCTAGTTGCTGTGTAGCATAAGTCACAAACTAAACAAACTAAATCTGGACTTTAGACCAGTCTTGGTTAGTCACATAGTGTCTGTGGCAAATATTTTTGTTTTTCGTCAAACTATTCCTTTAAACACTGGCAACAGCAGCAGCACTGCGGCATATAGATTATACATATACAGATTTCACTCTACGATAGTAATGCCACCTGTCATCTGCCCAGTCTTATTCAGAGCCTGCCCGAGTGCTTTGGAAGGGTATATTCATGGCCCCTGCGCTGGTCTGCTCCGGCCAGAAGGGGGCCTCGTGCTGCAGTGGAGTGCGTCTGGGGTAAAAGGTGTGCTGGAGGTCGTAGTTGAGCAGGCAGCTGATCGAAGCCATATAGATGTCGGCAAAGCGGGAGAGGCGGCGGGAAAAGTAGGTAGGATTGTGATACGTGCGGAAAAGACTTCCAAACTGAGAGTTGAAGATGTCTTTCGCCCGGGACCTGCCACAGCAAATCATACAGAGTTTCATTCATACGGCCGTTCAAAGTCAACGTAGAAAACGGCTTTTACACATTTAGAATTTAGAACATTTAGAGTATGCCAGTATGCATTACCTCATATCCTCCCTCTCTCTGACCCACTCCTGAATCACTAACTGGGAGGCAGAATCTCGATGCACCTGCCACAAACACAGCGGTGAAAAACAAACTCAGGAAAGTAAATTCTACAGAACATATGACCCAATTTCACAGGCACAGTACCTATATATGATTATTCAGTAACTACTTTGAAACTATATATAAAACCCAATTGCGAGCACATACATACATACATACATACATATATATATATATATATATATATATATATATATTACATACACACACACTACCACAGTGAAATGTTCTTGTGTTCAATGGAGTATCTTCTTCCTTAACACAACAATGGACTGACGGGTCTCTAAAGAAAGTTGTTTCTGGTCATTTTGAGTCGGTCAGCAAGCCATCAACTGCTGATGCTTCAGATACTAAACTAACCTAGAATGTTGTTCCCTTTTATACTCACTTATTAGTAGAATGTTTTTCAGCTTGTGCATCACAATTGAGCAAGAGTGTCCTAACAACCAATTAGTCCAATAACATCCTTAACTTGGATTGGTGGTCGTACCAGGAGATTTAGACAGAGGACTGAGAATTACTGATAATAGGACTATATGCAAAATAAGCCTCTATACAAAAATAGACTTTAATACAAACATTTTTATTCTTTAAAAATCATCTGATACACTTAAATTCATTGGGAAATGGACAGTATTGTTTGTGAATTGCATGAAAATTGCGTGAAATGAAATTCTAAAGTGATCCTAAACTTTTGAGCGGTAGTGTATTTCTATATATGAACTTCATATTAAAGCCACATTTATTTTGAGTTATAAATGCATTGTTAAGACAATGCATTATAAGTAGTCTGATGTCAGAGCATAAAATTATACAAATAAGTTTATTTCCAATACTTAAATTTCTTACCACAGATGTTCTTCAGCCCTACAATTTTCATGCCAGCCCTGAACGAACTGTCTAATCCAGATTTATTAATAATGCATTTCCCTAAACGGCCACTCTGACTTTAAAAATTACATTACATCACAGTAATTAGTAGACAGCTTTAGTATTACTACATAGTATTAGTAGAAAGCATTACCACTCATTCTTCTCACCTTTGCTCTTAACAGTTCATTCTCTACACATGATACTGAGTATCAGCTGAGACAGGAGGAGAAGATAGTTTGCAAAGCTAAAAATGGCGTCTGATTATGCGGAAAGTTTTTCCCCCTCTAAAAAAAGACCAACTGACTTACTGGTAAAGCTGCAAATGAGACAAGCCCCCTCACTGTGAAGATATTCACATGCAAGGCAGCCAGAGCAAGCTGTGTGTTATTGGAGCGAAACACTACAAAATATGTATGTGATTTCGGTCAGATCTGATTTTGTAACGTGGCTTTTAGTTCCCGTGTTTATTTCCATCTCCATAATAAGAGAGAGGAGTCTGGCCTTGTATGATATTAAATAACCGAGCAGAGCCGTTAACAAGATCAACACACTTTCCTATGAGGACTGGTACGAGCAAACACCCTGCAGGTCTGGTCGGCTTTGCTCTTGAGCGCCCCTCAGTGGTCTCACCTGCATGTGTTCCAGCAGGTTTGTCAGGCTCTGTAACCAGGTCATGGTGTGCACATACTCCTCCGTGTTCATGATTTTGATCTCCTTCCGCAGCTCAGGGATGATGGCCCCGGTCCTCCAGCCATGCTTCAGAGTCAGATCCTAAACACCCACATCACCCACAACACCCACATCACTCTTCCATCTCAAATTAAACTTAAACTTAAAATTACAATCCAGCAATACTTTTCCTTCCACGTTTAAATTTGCCTCTTTAGTTTTACACAGCAGCTACAAGGCTAATAGAGCTGAAAGCCCATTTCTTTACATAACAGTGTATCATATTGTGCCAGAAACCACATAAGCAGGCCTATCTGAGATCATAATTATTTGTGTGATTGTTTAGATCAGGGTTTAATTAGAATTCAGTAAGGTCCAGTTAGAGGGAATTTCCTCAGGCCAAGGTCCGGACCGTCATCATTTCTAACTTGTGTTATGATTCAGTGCTATAGCCTGTATACTGAAGTAGCCTAGTATCAGCATTTTATACCATCAGCTACTGAAAAACATCACACGTTCAGTATATTTCCGTATATTTATGTTTAAATGCGAAACTGAATAAATTATTTAGAAAACTGCTAATGTTTTTTCCTCTCAGTTGAAGTAAAAACAAGGGCTCCATTAAAAAAAAGAGCATTTTAAAGCGTTTATTTATAGAAACAGTAAATAAAGCAGCGTCTTCTCGTTAACTCAGTTTTACAGCTTGACCTGCTGGTTTGGAGCCGTCTGTGGGAAGAATAAACATAGGTCTCTGTCTATTCCTGGTTAAAACAGTTAGGTTTCGCTGCCAACTTTCCTTTTTTAGAGCATGTTATTCTTTCACATCTGAATATGCACAGTTCTGATTGGCTGAGGAGCCTTTGGTGATCTTACAATGCACGTGATTGGTCTATGAGGTCGCAAAAAGCCAGTATATCGTAAAGACATGAAGAGCTCCGCCACTTAAAATAATTTTGGCACTTAAACACTTTCAAAATTAAAGTTAAAAAAAAGTTAAAATTGAAAATAAAAAGTTTGGGTCCGTATTGGACAACGTCTGGGTCCAGACCTGGACCGCGGTCCACCTTTTAGTGACCCCTGGTTTAGATGTACAGTCTGAACAGTGCTACTTAGCTCCAGTGCAACACTAAAGAAACTTCAGAGCCCAACCACGTACTGGCTGACCAAATACATTCAGCACAAAGGGGAAAGTTTCGGACGTTTGATTTTTCAGTGAACTATAACTTTAAGCGGTTACTAAGTTCAGAGTTCTGGGAATTCACTGCAAGGCATAACTTTAAGTTAATGTTTGACTAAAATACTACACTGTCTGTATTAGATATATATTGCCAGATGGCTCTCTCGCTGTCTGTCTTAAACTGTTTCACTTAATGGTGATTGGTTGTTGTTAACATGCCAATAGTCTGTCTACAGTAACTCAAACACTGGAGGTGAAATTACCATGCAGCTGTATTTTTGATGTATGCTTGGCTCAGCAATGTTCAACAGGATACACATTTGTGTTTGGTGTGCTACTCACAGCAAGGTCACTGTAGATGTGGTCTCCAAAGTACAACACCTTTGAGCCCCTCCAGCCAGTGAGTCTCAAGAACTCATACAAGTTTCCCTGGAAACACATAAACGATGCTATGAGTGAACGTCCAGCAAAGTGTAAACAGGAAATATTTTAAATGCTTTCAAACATAACAGAACTACATAAACGATACCATTTCTTTAGAAACCAGAGGCTGTGTGGAAGAAAGACCTTTAACCAGACTACATGAATAACTTACGGTAAAGTTATATCGTTTTTTATTTTGTTTACACTGAGAGTCAAAGCCATAATGTGTATACCATTATACAGCAATGCTTAATGAAGAAATCTATTAATTTGCTTAAGTATAACAAGAACAATAACAACAAAACTCTATGATAATGCTCATCTTGGTTAGTGAAACTGGTATTCACCATTGTATGTTAGGCTGCTTTTACATGTTGGCAGTAGACGGATTATAGCTAGGACTGAGCGATAAGGGAAAAAATCTTATTTACTTTAAGTGAGAAGTGAAGACATCAAAATTTAAATGGTTTCTAATTGTTTTTTATCCTCTGATTTATTTTCAGACAAATAGACAAATGTACTATAGAACATTACACAACTGTATTAAACACACACACACACACACACATATTATTTATATATATATATATGGGGCAGTATTAGTATGAACAATATTCACACAGATACTGGGTTAAGCAGGCTGTTGCTGACCCTGGACTCTATGTTCACTCATAGCTGGGAGTTGGTTTAGTGATTCTGTTTTCAGTAAAAAATAAAGTTTCCCTCCTCGAGATTTTTGGTTATAAAGTCAACTTTGCCTCAGCGTTCTCACTCGAACTCCTACAACATACATATTTATCTTTATCAATTACGAAATTACGTCGATTAGCATAACGTGCGTTGATGCATCGCTACAGTGGCCACGCCCACTAAAAGCATGGATTTATCCGGAGTGCAAGCTGCAGATACAAACAATCACTCACCTACATCTAAAGTTGTGGGAGTGTTTCACACAGAAACACAACAGTGTGGTGCTCTGTCAGCTCTGCACAGTGGAGATGATCACAACAGTACAACTGCTATACACGAGACCTTGAAGCTCAAACATCCCGTAGAGCTTCATCAACACAGCAGCAGGACAGCACCTGTTTACCTGTTTATCTTATCTTAGCCGATTATTTTAAGATTATTAACACGTGTAATATCTTTCAGTAGTAGTTTAACGCTTTCTGTCGTCATTTTCTCTTATTTTATTCTCTCTGCTCGACTGTGACGCCTGCGGAAACTAGATTACTAGCAAGTGAGTTAAGCTGCCACTACGCCTACACTCTGTGCTGTGAGCTTCAACCAAACATGAAATGAAACTCTAGTTCAGTCACCTGATTGGTTTGTGGCGGCGCTATTCTCATTCTCATTGGCTGTTCGTGTTGTCTCTCTATACGTGGACGGAACTTTATTCTATCGACTACGTCTTATAGTTCTATCGAGGAAACGTTATTGCGCGATAATTATCGTTATTGTTTTATCGTCCAGCCCTAATTATAGCTAACCAGATGTTATTTTGTTGTTAATGGAGCTGTGAAGGAAAATTTTGCCACTGCCAGCAGCAACATTTCATAGACATTCACAAAAAAAACAACCGTTGATCTTTCTGGTGTTGTTAAACTCCAGAAACACAGTACTGTGCAACAAAAAATAAATTAATACATAGCATCATGCTATCTTCTACCTTAAGTAAACAGTACACACTGCTAAAGCTCTCCTCATCCTCCATTTGCAGTAGCAATGTTGTCACCTTGCCAACATTTGTGTGGCTTAATATCAGTAACAAAATAACATTACTTTATTAAAACGTTAGCCTGTTAGCTTTTTGTGCTGACCTTCTCAGCCTTACTTACTTTATTTAGGAGAGAAACATTTCCAGTTATAAAGAGAATTAAGTGTAAACCAGTTGAGGGGAAACAGCCAACAACAAACAGTGATGCTTAACTAGCTACTATCTGTCAGCTGATTGGAAGGTGTGGTCAACTAGGATTTTAGTGAGTTCTTATGTCTTTTTAAGTACTAAGCTTTTTTGAGAGGTTTGTTTTATGCAGTTCTTGCTATACCTTCATCTTCACTCTATCACTCTTCACTGTATGCAGTCCTAAAATGTCTCACACATGAAAATGGTAACATTAAGATTAGCTTAAAGAGTAAGCACACCTTCTTTTACTTTGCTAAAACCTGTAAAGAACATCACTTCTGTTCTCAACCGGATATTCCAGCCATAGCCTTGAAAAATAGCCTTTTGTAGCTACTGTTGACCTTGCTCCTTTCTATTTAAGTAGTTTACTCCAGTCATACTCTCCAGTGCGTACTCTACGATCTTCAAGCCAAAACTTGATTGTGGTTCCGCCCTTCAAGTTAAGTACCACTGAAAAAAAGAGCATTCTGTGTGGCAGGTTCAATGCTGTGGAATAGGCTCCCTGATCAACTGCGGGCTTGTTTATCTATAGACTTAAAACTTTTTAAGCTAGCATATGGATGAGATGTTTTTATGGTTTTCTTACTCTTACACTTTGTGTGTTTCTAATTATTGTATAGTGTCCTTGGGTGTCTTGAAAGGCACTTTTCAAATAAAATATTATTATTATATTATTACTGTTGTCAGATAACATTCACACATCAAAATAAAATCCTAGCACAGTTTAGACATGCTGGGTTGAGTTTTTCTGTTTTGCCTAGTTTAGCTGCAACAATGCAGTCCAGCTTGAACATGCCTTTGAACTAAAAACTCATTAAAATGTAGAGACTTTAAACAAAGACCTCTACAATTCCCCCTTTAGGTTTTTGAAGGATTTTGGCAGCATTCGGTAACGATTGTCCACAAAACAACAACAACAGCAGCAACGAAAGAATCTGAACAGGGTCGGTGTGGGCCCCTTTTTCAAATCTGAGAAGGATCGAGCTGCAGCCAGGGGTGTTCCTGGTTGGGGTGTTCCTGTACAAGCAGAAATGCCCCCCAACCAATACGGCTTGAACAGAACCGCCCCCAACAGTCCAATATCGACAACAGGAGTGTTTTGTAGCGATGCGAGAGAATATGTTAGGAGGTTTTAACAGAGAAGGATGTATTTCAGATTAGAGGAGTAACAGTTACTGTAGTGTTTTACAGTCACAGGCATTAAAATCTGTGTTTTTAGACACGGCAACACACCAGTACACACAAACACCAGAGTAGCTGCTCTTCCAATCTCTTTACTAGTTGCTTCAATGTAGATTACATGTGGGTGTGTTGTGCGCTTGTGAGCACTAGTCCAACCTACTGTTCCAGAAACTATATAACACATACATCACTGTTACTTTGTTTTGTAATTCAGTAATTCTACAATCAAAGGTGATGTGAAATCACCCCATCGAGTGTTAACCGACTCTGGAAGGACTGGAACAAGTCAGTCATGCCGCTTATGATAAACTTAGAAAATAAAACGTGACTAAATCATAAATCAACACTACAGTTTTTTTGTAAACGGTAATGATTTGTTGAACGTCTGAACGTGACGGACTTTACTGTGTCCAGATAGATAGATTAAAATATGGCCAAATGAATAAAACAAACTCAACTGTAGAGGGCGCACTGTTACTGTGACGAGCGTGCATCTTCAGATGACAAAGTAAGAAACTACAGGAAAGCAGAACCAGTAAAAACAAGGAATAGATAGATCTTGCTGTAGCCAATGAGGAAGAGGGGCGGTTTTGTGTTGAAGCGAATAAAAGGGGGGACGTTCTTGTTTTAGCCAATGAGAAGGAGGGGGCTGCAGACGACGATATTGCCAAATCTGGCAATTTTTTCATGGAGGAGGAATCTGAACAAATGAAACAGCAGCTGGCTCTTACAGAGCCTTTTTATTGGGTATAAGTTCAGGTATATGCTGGTAAGCTAACAGAAAACACTTTACTTAAACAGGTTTAATTAAAAAAAAAAAAATTAAATAGCATTTTTCTTCCCAACAGAGAGGAGCTATATCGT
Organism: Megaleporinus macrocephalus; assembly: GCA_021613375.1. Lineage (NCBI taxonomy): Eukaryota > Metazoa > Chordata > Actinopteri > Characiformes > Anostomidae > Megaleporinus > Megaleporinus macrocephalus. The sequence goes on along the minus strand of CM038713.1, from coordinate 8,617,505 downwards.
TAGATTTACACGAAACTCCTAAGTAGCTCCACTACACGCATGTTTAGTAGCTACCTACAGCATCAAAAGCCTCATAAGCAGAGCACTGGTTTCACTACTTTATTAATAAGTGTCTATAAACATGAGAATTTCCTTCTCTGTACATTAACATGAACACAATTTATCATATATAACGTCTATTCTGTGTGTTATATTTTACATTACAAATAACTATCTTGGTTATTATACAGAGTTTAAATAACTCTGTTAGACTGTCCTCTACCTGTCCCTTCAGTAAACATGGCCTCCTCTGGATCATTAGTAGATTTGGAAGAGGTTTGCTGCTCCAACGCTACTAAAACATTTCATTAATGAGTTCAGCTATTAATATACTACACTTCTAAATTATGTTTATCATTTTCAGTTTGAAACTAAATATTTGTGATTAAAGGTGTGTATTGGGCACTTATTTCTATATCTCTGTTTACCGGCTGCAGCTGAGGACTGTCTTCTGGAGAACAGCTCTGTTAATTTCGCACACTTGGCAGCACCTTCTTCCAACACCTTTCTTTTTTTTAACTTGGCCTTTTCAGCTCCACCTGGTCTCTTTCTGCCCTCCGTCATCACAGACTGAGGCTTTGTTCTATTCTGTTGCTGTATTTAATTTTACCGCTCCAGAGGAGACGAATCGTGGGCCCAACCAACTTAAACATTTAAGAGGGGAGATGGTAGAACCCACTTAATCTACTGCGATGTAGGGGCTGTGTTGTCAGATGAATAGAGAATGAATACATAGTTGAATGGAGAATGAATGCAAGAAGAAGATTAGATAAGTTACTGATATATGTGTCTAAATTATTTTTCCCATCCAACCGGCCCAAACTCGAGACTGACATCGGGCCCATCGGGAATCCTCCCGAATCTCCCGATTAACCACTCCGGGCCTGAATCTGAAGCATCTGAGGGCGAAGCATGGCTAGGTCATGTAATGCAGGAACAGTGCAGACCAACTGTGAGAATATACATGCCCTCTGCCATTTTTAGGTTCAGCCCAGAGGCCCTGCAGCACCTGTTTATAAATCTGCCCTTTCTCCAGGTGGTGAATCCTGTCCCACAGCAACACGCCTTTTTCAGTAACACGTCTAAACGGCCTGAAAGAAACACAGAAGAAACACAGAGAGAGAGTTGGTGCCCCGGTTTGGGCTGTATTCCACAGTTGTCATGGTTAACTTCTCAGCTTTGCCACACACAACTGTGTCAGGACATGGGCAGACAAAAAGCCTGAGGGTGCTGTTATTGTGTCAGAATGTCATTCATACAAGTCTAATTCAGCTCTGCCAGTTTCAGCTCAATCACTCGCCGCGCTTCCAGGAACTTACTTTCTGCGGTCGTTAAAAAAACTTGGCTTGTCCGCCTGCACTATGACCACATCGAATAGGTCCCTCCAGTCTTTTCCAACGATGTAGTTCATTCCTCGATCTCTGAAAAGTGACCAGATCACAAAGATATTAAAAAAAACCCTTTAAGCCAGGCAGATTAATGAAAGAAGCCTAAATCAGTTTACATATTTTGGCATTTTGTTTATGCATATACAGCTATAAATAAATTCTGTTCATTGTAGAGCATGTGTGGCTTTTGTCTTCACATTAGAGGTGTAAGAAAATATCAAAATATGGAATATCAGGATATATTATGTTATTATATTATGTTTAGTGATACTGTATCGATTCACAAAAACACAGTAGATACACAGATTCCTGGCAGACAGTGAATCATTGTGTGGTGTGTTTAAATCTCTGACCACTAGATGGCACTGTTGTAATCCATTTTCAGCTCCACTCCAACATTAACAAGCAGCACAAGGGCACAATGCTATTGTAAACATTGGCAAACCTGTTCATACAGTGGTGTGTTTTAATAGTAGGATTTTAAAAATCGCAATATCACTTTGCTTGCAATATCGCAATATATCACAATACCTTGAATTGTGGCCACTGTATCATGATGCGTGTTGTATCGCCAAAAGTTGTTATACTTACACAAAATCTAAGGGGCTGTTGGTGATCAGAAACATCTTCTTTCCATTTTCTGAAAGCTTTCTTAGAACTGCATGGGTCTGTTCACCGTAACAGATGTACTTCTCTACAAAATCATTAAGAAGCAAAGTGTGAGTGACATAATGATTGTACATGCTATATGGACAAAAGTATTGGGACACATACACATTACACCCACAGCAACTCCCATTCTAAATCTATAGGCATTAATATGAAGTTGGTTCTCACTTTGCAGCTTCCACTCTGGGAAGGTTTTTAACCAGATTCTGGAATTTTTGCCCTTTCATTAAGAAAAGCAGTGAGGTCAGACACTATTAAACAAAATATTATATACAAATAAACTCGTAAACTCCATTCAAGGTGATCCCAAAGGTGTTTAATAGAGTCGAGATCAAGCGTCTGTGCAGGCCAGTCAATTTCCTGCACACCAAACTCACCCAACTAGCCTTTATGGAGCTGCTTGGTGCACTGGGACACAGTCAAGCATGCTGGAACAGAGAAGGTTCTTCCCCAAACTGTTTCCACAACATTGGAAGCATACAACTGTTTATAATATCTTAAAATGCCAAAGCATTAAGATCTCACTTTCAGTGGTTCTAAGGTACCTCAGCCCAACCCCATAGCATTATCCCTCCTCCACCAAACTGCACAATGCAGTCATGCAGTCTCTCCCAGACAGAGAAGCGTGATTAGTCACTCTAAAATACATGTTTCCACATATGAGTCAAGTGGCAGGGCTTTACACCACTACATCTGATGCTTGGCATTGCGCTTGGTGAATAAAGGCTTGCACGCAGCTACCTGGTCACAGAAACGCATGCACCTCAGCACTTGGCAACTCAATGTTATACTCCTGTGGCAACAGGACTAAAAGAAACACCTAAATTCATTTATTAAGACGTGTGGCCCCATACATTTGGCCATATAGTGTATTTTTGATCATCTGTATCAAAGTGCTTTTAAGTAAAAGAGATTGAAAAAAAAAAACAGTGACTCAAGATTAACTGAAAGCTTTCTATTATTATTATTATTATTATTATTATTATTATTATTATTATTATTATTTTAAAACTGTTACAAAATGTTAAAATTAATCCTTTAAGCAACAGCATGGCATTTTGGGGGCAAAATAAATAAATAATTGCACTACCGATGTCTGCCTCCACTGCTCGATACATAATTCCCTTCACATGGACGTCTCCTATGGCCTCCTGGAAGCAGAGAAATATAAACCAGACACTGAATATCAGAGCTGAAAACAAAGGGACAGTGTTCTGCATCAAAAGCAGCCAGTGTGGCCCTGCCAGTAGCCCTCCAGTGCCCTCATTAACTTACTTCATACAAAGTGACACTTCTAAAGACTTTTATCCAACACAGAAAGAAAACACAGGATGAGGCTGCTTTCAGTGTTGCCTATTAAATTTTGAAAAAAAAGCTGTCAAAACTGTGGGCTGGTCAGTCATCAGTCTTCTACGTATGATCACCCCTCCCCCCCAGCGGACTAGGCGCAGATGGTGCTGGCAGACATGCCTCTCTAAAATAAGATTGCTGTTTTTGATGCAACTCATAAGCCACGCAAACAGAAATATTTAAGGCCAAATTTATTAAAAAGGGTTCACACAGATTAAGTTCTTATATTCAGATGGACAGAGACCCCCATTAGCCAGAAATGTTTCTACAGTTGATACAGAAGCTGAAACAGTTACCAATACCAAGTTTTCCCCTAATGTGTACAGTGAGAACTTGTTTTGCCTTCTGCACTAACCTTGACATCTTTGTAAAGATGCACAGGCTCATAGTCGATGTTGTGCTTCATGAAGTAGTCATTAACACACGAGAGCAGGGTCATCTCAGGCAAAGAGAAGATGTCCATGAACTGCTTCATAGTGTGGCCATGGGAACTCTAAACAACAGTGAACAGGATATTAGCAGGCAAACATGATTAGAACGAGCCAAATAAAAACCTATTTTTAGACTCTTCTTTTAAACAAATAGCAGTGTTTATGTTGTGACTGTTATCGTGATGCTTCATGGAACAAAGTCCCACATAAATCACCAACCTTGCCATAAAAGTCACTCATGATCTCCAGAGGGACATGACTGCCCTCATACATAGCAATGACTTCTTTATCTGGAACAGGGTGAAGACCCCTACAGGAACACACACATGCTGTTAAATATGCATGATATGTTAAACACATATGATACTTCAAGGCATGTTTATAAACCATGTGCATCATCAGGTATTTATATTTGCAAATTTGCAACATCTTCACGATTAATAATATCATTTTATTACTTTAAGGATTTTTTTTTAACAGGGCAACCGGTAGAAGCTACCAGAGACAGAGCTATTGTGCATCCATGGTGTCATTAAATGCACACGGCTGAAGCACAACCATTATTTATTTTATTTATTTATTTATTTTTAATATAGTGGGTTTTACATTCTCTATACATCTATTCAACTGTCACTGATTAGGAGTTAAAGAGTTTTTACTGAGCTGGGAAAATCTGCTTTTAGCTACAGTGCACCAGTGAGCTGGAATTCACTGCAAGAAACTCTAAAACTCAGCTCGCTGGTGTCACTAAATCATTTAAAACTTTTAGTTTCCAACCACCTTCAGACAGCCTGTACCTGTTTTTCTTTTGACTCTTAATTTTTTTATTTTCTGTCCTTTTATCTATCCAATTTTGGTTTTACATTTAGTTTTATTTTCATCATTTACTTTCTTCATAATTTTTAATTTATATTTAATTTATTTACTTCATTTTTTAAAATCTTTTTATTTCATTGTTTTGTATTTTTAGCGTGTCCACTTAAACTTTTATTTTGAATGATTTATTTCTTAATTAAATTCTTATATTGTCTGCCTGTTTTTCTAAAAAAAAAATTATTATTTAATTCTTATGTTTTACTCATAAAGTTCTTTATTTTAGCTTTCTTGATTAAATACTGATTCAAATGTTTACATATTTTCAGTCTCTTTAAGTTGTAAATGCTCGGCTGCATTGTAAATGAGGGTTACCTCAATGTATTACTGAGGGAAAATAAAGGTTGATTGAAATCATTGTTTATAGTGAGTTACAGTCAGCTAATTAGTATCAGAAGAATTTTTTGAATTCTTTATATTTCATACAGGATCAAAGAATAATTTGCATATTGTCCCATAGAAATATACATAATTCAGGTTAATGAATACATTTCTGAATAAATACTGTTTGAACTCCTAAGTCTATAAGGAAGCTGCTGTTGAATATTACAGACCAAAGAATGCCCTGGAAAGTTTCTCATGTCTGCAAGTATCCAGAATAAGGAACTCTTTTTTTGTTTGTTTTTTTTTGTTTTTTGTTTACTCTTTAATAAAAAATTAACAATTTTCAACCCCAATGTTAATGAACACCCTGCAACTAATATCCTCTAATACAAACCAGCTTATCTCTGCTGCATACTGTGATATAACTCTTAAGTTATATTACAAGTTTACAGGTGTGTGTGTGTGTGTGTGTGTAGGAAGATGGCTAGGTTGGTTGTGTACTTGAACTCTGTTATATGTTAATATATTAATTACCATATTAATATTAAACACTATATTAATCACCAGATTGAAACTTTGTATTTGGCCAAAAGATGAGTGCATAACAAATAAAAAAACAAAGCAAGCAAGCCAGGCAGCTGAATAATGAGATGTTAAATGCGGGGCATGTATCTGGTTTTTGTGCTTAGGCTATACATTCATTCAGTAAGCACCTCCTATAAGCAGACAATAGCCCTGACGGTATTTTGTGCAGTTCTGCACATTCTCACACAATTTTGTTAAAGTCATGCGTCATTACCCAGTTAGCACGTCTGAGTGTTTTTAAACAGAATTTGCTGATACTATAGACTTTGAGTTCAACATTAAATCTGAACTTATTTTGATCATAAACACCTTCAACATGGGCTGTTTCATAGTTACATTTTGGAGTCATTTATTGTTTTAGGAAAAGTCAACAGTCTGCATGTGTGGAGATGCCCTTATCAATACCAAAGCTACTATTGTAATTAGAGATCGACCGATATATCAGTTGGCCGATATCAGCGTTTCGCAGGGCCGATTTAAAGTCAGGCACGTCTGCGGGCAGCCCCGTGTTATTGGTACGGTGGAACGTGCTGCTACCGCATGTGAAGGACCCCAGGCTGAAACTTTGGAACTGTTCAGCCAGTAAGTGGAAATAAATAATTTATAGTGAACAGTGAGGTTTTTAATGAGGCGGTTACGTGTTTCTAGTTCTGGTTGTAGACGTGAACCAGAGCGGATGTTGTACTGCTTAGCTCCGGAGCTAAAGCTAACTGTTCTAGTGTGATACACACATTAACTCCGGGGCTAAAGCTAACTGCTCTAGTGTAATACACGCATTAACTCCGGGGTTAAAGCTAACTGCTCTAGTGTAATACACGCATTAACTCCGGGGTTAAAGCTAACTGCTCTAGTGTAATACACACATTAGCTCCGGGGCTAAAGCTAACTGCTCTAGTGTAATACACGCATTAACTCTGGGGCTAAAGCTAACTGCTCTAGTGTAATACACACATTAGCTCCGGGGCTAAAGCAAACTGCTCTAGTGTAATACACACATTAGCTCCGGAGCTAAAGCTAACTGCTCTAGTGTAATACACACATTAACTCCGGGGCTAAAGCTAACTGCTCTAGTGTAATACACACATTAACTCCGGGGCTAAAGCTAACTGCTCTAGTGTAATACACACATTAACTCCGGGGCTAAAGCTAACTGCTCTAGTGTAATACACGCATTAACTCCGGGGTTAAAGCTAACTGTTCTAGTGTAATACATGCATTAGCTCTGGGGCTAAAGCTAACTGCTCTAGTGTAATACACACATTAACTCCGGGGCTAAAGCTAACTGCTCTAGTGTAATACACGCATTAACTCCGGGGCTAAAGCTAACTGCTCTAGTGTAATACACACATTAGCTCCGGGGCTAAAGCTAACTGCTCTAGTGTAATACACGCATTAACTCCGGGGTTAAAGCTAACTGTTCTAGTGTAATACACGCATTAACTCCGGGGTTAAAGCTAACTGTTCTAGTGTAATACATGCATTAGCTCCGGGGTTAAAGCTAACTGTTCTAGTGTAATACATGCATTAGCTCCGGGGCTAAAGCAAACTGCTCTAGTGTAATACACGCATTAACTCCGGAGCTAAAGCTAACTGTTCTAGTGTAATACACACATTAGCTCCAGGGCTAAAGCTAACTGTTCTAGTGTAATACACACATTAGCTCCGGGGCTAAAGCTAACTGTTCTAGTGTAATACACACATTAGCTCCGGGGCTAAAGCTAACTGTTCTAGTGTAATACACACATTAACTCCGGAGCTAAAGCTAACTGTTCTAGTGTAATACACACATTAGCTCCAGGGCTAAAGCTAACTGCTCTAGTGTAATACACACATTAGCTCCGGAGCTAAAGCTAACTGTTCTAGTGTAATACACACATTAACTCCGGAGCTAAAGCTAACTGTTCTAGTGTAATACACACATTAGCTCCGAGGCTAAAGCTAACTGCTCTAGTGTAATACACGCATTAGCTCCGGGGCTAAAGCTAACTGCTCTAGTGTAATACACGCATTAGCTCCGGAGCTAAGGCTAACTGTTCTAGTGTAATACACGCATTAGCTCCGGAGCTAAAGCTAACTGCTCTAGTGTAATACACACATTAGCTCCAGGGCTCTAAAGCTAACTGCTCTAGTGTAATACACGCATTAGCTCCGGAGCTAAAGCTAACTGTTCTAGTGTAATACACGCATTAGCTCCAGGGCTCTAAAGCTAACTGTTCTAGTGTAATACACGCATTAGCTCCGGGGCTAAAGCTAACTGCTCTAGTGTAATACACGCATTAGCTCTGGGGCTAAAGCTAACTGCTCTAGTGCAATACACGCATTAGCTCCGGGGCTAAAGCTAACTGCTCTAGTGTAATACACGCATTAGCTCCGGGGTTAAAGCTAACTGATCTAGTGTAATACACGCATTAGCTCCGGGGCTAAAGCTAACTGCTCTAGTGTAATACACATATAGCTCCAGGGCTCTAAAGCTAACCGCTCTAGTGTAATACGCGCATTAGCTCTGGGGCTAAAGCTAACTGCTCTAGTGTAATACACACATTAGCTCCGGGGCTAAAGCTAACTGCTCTAGTGTAATACACGCATTAGCTCCGGGGCTAAAGCTAACTGCTCTAGTGCAATACACGCATTAGCTCCGGGGCTAAAGCTAACTGCTCTAGTGTAATACACGCATTAGCTCCGGGGTTAAAGCTAACTGTTCTAGTGTAATACACGTATAGCTCCAGGGCTCTAAAGCTAACCGCTCTAGTGTAATACACGCATTAGCTCTGGGGCTAAAGCTAACTGCTCTAGTGTAATACACACATTAGCTCCGGGGCTAAAGCTAACTGCTCTAGTGTAATACACGCATTAGCTCCGGGGTTAAAGCTAACTGTTCTAGTGTAATACACGCATTAGCTCCGGGGCTAAAGCTAACTGCTCTAGTGTAATACACGCATTAGCTCCGGGGTTAAAGCTAACTGTTCTAGTGTAATACACGCATTAGCTCCGGGGCTAAAGCTAACTGCTCTAGTGTAATACACGTATAGCTCCAGGGCTCTAAAGCTAACCGCTCTAGTGTAATACACGCATTAGCTCCGGGGCTAAAGCTAACTGCTCTAGTGTAATACACACATTAGCTCCGGGGCTAAAGCTAACTGCTCTAGTGTAATACACACATTAGCTCCGGGGCTAAAGCTAACTGCTCTAGTGTAATACACACATTAGCTCCGGGGCTAAAGCTAACTGTTCTAGTGTAATACACACATTAGCTCCGGGGCTAAAGCTAACTGCTCTAGTGTAATACACGCATTAGCTCCGGGGCTAAAGCTAACTGCTCTAGTGTAATACACGCATTAGCTCCGGAGCTAAGGCTAACTGTTCTAGTGTAATACACGCATTAGCTCCGGAGCTAAAGCTAACTGCTCTAGTGTAATACACACATTAGCTCCAGGGCTCTAAAGCTAACTGCTCTAGTGTAATACACGCATTAGCTCCGGAGCTAAAGCTAACTGTTCTAGTGTAATACACGCATTAGCTCCAGGGCTCTAAAGCTAACTGTTCTAGTGTAATACACGCATTAGCTCCGGGGCTAAAGCTAACTGCTCTAGTGTAATACACGCATTAGCTCCGGGGCTAAAGCTAACTGCTCTAGTGTAATACACATATAGCTCCAGGGCTCTAAAGCTAACCGCTCTAGTGTAATACACGCATTAGCTCTGGGGCTAAAGCTAACTGCTCTAGTGTAATACACACATTAGCTCCGGGGCTAAAGCTAACTGCTCTAGTGTAATACACGCATTAGCTCCGGGGTTAAAGCTAACTGTTCTAGTGTAATACACGCATTAGCTCCGGGGCTAAAGCTAACTGCTCTAGTGTAATACACGCATTAGCTCCGGGGTTAAAGCTAACTGTTCTAGTGTAATACACGCATTAGCTCCGGGGCTAAAGCTAACTGCTCTAGTGTAATACACGTATAGCTCCAGGGCTCTAAAGCTAACCGCTCTAGTGTAATACACGCATTAGCTCCGGGGCTAAAGCTAACTGCTCTAGTGTAATACACACATTAGCTCCGGGGCTAAAGCTAACTGCTCTAGTGTAATACACACATTAGCTCCGGGGCTAAAGCTAACTGCTCTAGTGTAATACACACATTAGCTCCGGGGCTAAAGCTAACTGTTCTAGTGTAATACACACATTAGCTCCGGGGCTAAAGCTAACTGTTCTAGTGTAATACACACATTAGCTCCGGGGCTAAAGCTAACTGTTCTAGTGTAATACACACATTAGCTCCGGGGCTAAAGCTAACTGTTCTAGTGTAATACACACATTAGCTCCGGGGCTAAAGCTAACTGTTCTAGTGTAATACACACATTAGCTCCGGGGCTAAAGCTAACTGTTCTAGTGTAATACACACATTAGCTCCGGGGCTAAAGCTAACTGCTCTAGTGTAATACACACATTAGCTCCGGGGCTAAAGCACACATCAACATGTTACTGTTACACAGAGAGTCTCTCTGGAGCAGCCAGAGCTTCCCAGATATTACTCAGCTTCCAGCACTCGAGACTAACAGAACTAAAGAGAACAGAACAGAGCCGCTTTAACAACCATTACAGCACTTCTGTGTCTCTCTCTCACGTTGCGCTCTGTTTCTCTCTCTCTCTCTCGCCTCACGCGCTGTAACTGCAGCTTTTCATTTTGTTTTCGTGGTTTAGGAACTTTACAGGAAACAGGATTTTCTGAGCCCTAATTGCCCTACATATCAAAAATGAAATGCGTGCAGTTACTGGCTTGTTTGCTTTTGTTTACAGACTTTCTATACATATAAAATATATACATTTCTTCTCAAGAAAAGAGCACAATTGTGTTGTTGTGGCACAATTTACCACAACAATAATAGTAACCACATTAACCACCATATTGATCATTTTCAGGTTTTAGAAACTTCAATCTGGCAGCTTTGGATTACACTATATACATACAACAAGCAAATGCCAAGACCTAAATTCAGTCTTTCTCTTTATACCACTTACCTGTATACTGTTCCAAGCTGAATATAATGAAAAGCATCTATCTTCATCAGTAAAGCCTGAGTAAGAGGAGAGGGAGAGCAGGATGGGTATACATTCTAAAAACAAGACCTAAACGAGGAAGCACATCCTCGTCATATAAACCTATCAGGAACAGCTGCATACCTTCTGAACGTCGTAGTGCAGCCCCCGGACCACAAAATCGGGGATGTACTCATACTCCTTCAGTCCTTCTGGGTACTGGACCAAAAACAGGAATGTAAAAGTGTCAAATACTACTAAGGATACTTCACCATCTTCACATCCAGCTGCAACAGTGTCTCTTCACAGGTAACAAGCACAGTAACACCCTCATCACTTTATACTAACAGCTTTAGGAGCATGTCAACGTATGCAAGAGCTCCATAGCACTTTGTGCCCCACTGTTCTGCATTTACTATATTTCCAATTTCAGTTTTCACCATATTTGCCCCACCCACTTTCAAGCATGTGTTTCTTCCACCTTTGTGTTAGAACTTCCGCTCAGCTAACCAAAATGAATACAGTTACATGGAAGGGGAGCAGAGAGGCAATAAGAATTTCGAATGGGACAACACTGTCTCATCCAAGGTTAATAACACAGTGGGTGGGTGATATGAAAAGGTGGTCTGAGGTTACTTATGGTGACGTTTTTAATTACTCTGTACTCTCGGAATGTGTAGACGGTTTAGCAATGAAAAACTATACAAGTACTGAAGCGTATCAGTACCTGCACAGTGGGAAGGTGGGCGTGTTCTCCTACACACAGACGGTGAGTTTATATTTCTGAAAGCTGGTTAAACCCAAGTCCAGCCAGCTGCCCGAGCCACTCTGCGTGGGTGTTAGTTACAGCCCAGATAGCCTAGCGCGGTGGACACTGATCAGAAAACAGTTACTTAACTTGCAAGCACCTGCTTCCTCTGAGCTTCATAAGTGAGACATTTCTCTGGATAAGGAAGCTCTGGTGCTGGTTCTCCTCCACAGAATGGTAAGAGCAGATATACGGAGGTTTGGGTGGATGTTTTAAATTTAGAGCTTCAGTCATAGACGCAGGTCCTCTTTTACAACACTCTGATCTTTATGTGCTGTGTTCGTAACTCTGTTGTTCAAGCCAAGTTTTCCTCTTCTTCCAATTACTGACTCCCTCTAACTGAACATGTTATGCTGGTCATTTTATATGTTTATTGTCGTTTTGCTTGTAATCAGTATCAACGTATTCGTGGGCGCACCAGAAGTTCTAACACAAAGTAAACAAAGGCCCCCCCCAGTGTTGTCATGGGAAATAGCATGAATATCAAGGACAAAACTATAAACCTGTGCACCTTGTATAACTGACTACCTACCCTGTGTTCTTGGATGAGAATATCCCGAGCGATGTTGAAGATCAGAGTGTGGAGATTGCTGGAGTAGAAGGCTAAAGTGTAGTCATAGTCAAAGCCATAGATTTCAATATCCTGCAAGCTCATCTCATTGTTGGCGAAGATGGTGTCCGGATTCAGAAAGTTGTTCGATATCGCTGGGATTAAATCTGTAGAGACGAGAATGGGTTTCATTGTTGAGATCACCACAAAAAGATCTCCTAAGCAAGCAGCACTGTGGAGTTGCTCTTGTACTGAAGTAAAAATGGTTGAGATAAATGATTCTGTTATCTACAGTTTGTTTGTTAGTGAGTGATTTATAACTGCCTGTAAAGTAGTGCTGTTTCATGATAATGAGAAATCTGTAAAATAATATTGAGATAATATAGATCACCCTTTTGAATTTAAATAACACTAACACAGTCATTTCTATGGCGAGGAATTTGTTCCAAAGTGTAAAAGTAAAATGCAATGCACAGATCACTACTTTTCAATAGTGACGTGCAGAAAAAGACCAACATGATCAACAAAACCTCTGTTATTGTGTTGTCTTTACATCATGGGACAATACACAACAGTGCATAACAATACATAAGGGTCTTAATTTTAACTACAAGGTGTTAAATGTGTCAGAATTAAAAATATATTTAAAAAAGTGTGTACGCCTCTAGCAGAAAGGTACCAGAAGTATTAAAAAAAAAAAGTGTGTGTACGCCTCTAGCAGAAAGGTGGCTCCCCCCTCTCCCCCTCCTCAGAAGCTATGGTGGCTGTCAGATTTTCTGCTGGTACCTCAGCGTTTGTCCCAATTTTGTTTTCCTTCTTTATGTTGTCGCTTCTTTGACAGTACAGAAATCAGAACCACCCTCCTTTGCTCTGTCTTGTGTTTTGGGTTCTAAATAATAAATCTGATTCTCTATTTGTCAAAATTTGGGGTCTCAAACTTCTCAAAACACAGTTATACGCTCATATCATTACTACAGCATAGTAACCTTTTAAATAATTTACTGATACCAATATCAGCTTTTCAGGTATCTGCCGATACAGAATACTGATACCAACTCTGATTTAAATGCTTGATATATGGCTATAAATCCTGATATTTATAGTGTTCCACTTCTTATATGTTGTATTTTTTATGTCTTATCTGAATAAGATATAATAACCTTGCAAGAACATCGTTTACTGGTTGAGTAACTGCACATTAAAAAGTTTGAGCTATGAAAAAATAAAAATCGCCACAATGCAGAAACACGTGCAGCCATTTAGTCAATAAGCTTCATGGTATTGGTGCTCTCTATTGCCGATACCGATACTGTGTGTAAGTGCCAGTATCGGCACCGATACCGATATGGTATCAATATCGATTCAACAGTAGTTTGTAAAACTAATTCAGTACACACTCAGCTTAATATCACCACTCCCCCTTGATGAGCTAATTTAGGATAAACGCATCCTAATTATTTATTTAATGCTGTAAACATTTTCTGATAAGGACAATCAACAGCTTTTTCTTAGAAGCTCCCTGGTCCACCTTAAATGCTGTGGTTACATTCTGAGGCAATATAATAAATTATGCACCATTTAAGGTGGAACAGGACCACACAATATTCAGCTTCATAGTTTTAACAAAAATAGGGAAGTTAATAATTCTACCTGGACAAAGTTTTGTGCAAAGAGTTGCCAATGATTGTGCTACAGTATAAAGTACAGTACATTATTCTTATACCTCTGTCGTCCTCCAACCAGTACCATAGCACCACCAAATTCAAACGGCCCCTAAACGTGAAAACCCTAGTGCACTGAAACTGCTCTGCATGGCAGCCTTTGCTGTAAGGGGACCCACACCTATGTGGACATGAAGGGTTCATTCTAAGCTTAAAAAAACTGAAATGATTTGTAATTACGGGTAACTATACAGTAATGAAAGCACAGTATTTGTATACGATCCACCTTATATCTTATGCACGGCTCCTTTAAATTAATTTTCCTATTTGAAGTACAATTATAAATGAGAACGGTGAAACACAAAGCACACAACATCAAAATGAAACATAAAAACACAGACTACAACAATTTCATGCCGCATGATCTCCTTTTGGTACTGCAAATGCAACCAAGAAAGTTTAATGTAATGTACCGCATGACAAATAAAATCCCAGTGATTCAGATTTCAGTGTAACAGAGGTTTAGTTTTTCATATTGGCACAAAATCTGCTTTTCGCTATGGAAAAGCAACACCATGTGTGCACTGGATTTCAATTTAAATTAAATAATTAATAAATAAATTCCTGTAAATACATTTCATACAGGATCCCTAATAGATTCTTGTTGTAGATTCTCGTTCATTACTAAAATATAGTAATGCAGGCATATGAATACAGAGATAAAAATACTATAGATTACTACAATATTATACAGCACAACATAGATTCTTACGATATACCCCTAAAAATGTATCTTAAATTAAACAAATCAACTGTCTGTGAATAAAGTGACAACTTTTTAAGTAAGATGTATTGTAATTTTAAAAGTAACTATACTACGTAATATAGTAATATATACTTCTATAAAGTACAGAAGTCAAACAAGCTGGTTTCCTGTTCGCCAGCTGCTTTAAGGTGGAACGGGAATTTTCCAGTTCCACCTTAAATGGTGCAGCAGTTACATTCTGCCGCCACATTTAAGGTGGAACAGAAAATAAGAAGCTGGAAATTTACTAAACCCACCTTCAGCCTGCCGTTTGGTTTCGTTGTAAACAGACCACAGCCAGCTGGTCATGTCTCCGGCCGCGGAGCTGGAGCTGGTGCTCATGCCGGCTGCGGAGAGCCGTGCCGGGGAGGAGGCTTGGTTTCGGTATGCTGGGTGACATTTCTCAAGTAACCCTGTTGTGCCAGTCGGGTGAGGAGCCGTACAGCGAGCCAGCAGCTTCCCAACACTTCTCCCGCTTCTGGCGAGACGAGAGAGGGGAAACAACAAGGTCGGCATGGTTCCTCTCTCTCTCTTCACCACAACCGCCTCCCCTGTGAAGGTCCTATCAGCCGAGAGCGGCCACAGCGGCGGCTACATGTGTGTGAAGCTCAGCTCCTCTCCGCCGGACTCACTGGTGCTGCACACAGCGACAGCCCTCCGCGGGGCAAAATACATTTTTACTCTCATTTCAAAATAAAAGTCATCCCATAACGCGATAGAACTGGGGGTCGGTTGTATGCAGCCGTACCAATACATACACAAATTAAATAATTATAAACAAATAAATATGATTATATATAAGGCACTGGGGAGGTGAGAAGCAGTATGTATGTACGTGTGGATGCCTATGTGTTTTTCAACCCACACGTAACTAAACTCATCTGTTAAAGGGGAACTCTACCAATTGTAAAATTTATAAAGAATTATAATAATTCAATGCTTGAGATATCAAAAATAACACCATTTACCATTCGGCGTGGTTTAATGTGAAATGGTACAATGTAGAGAAGCTTCGTCCTTTACAGTAGTGGTGATGGGAACCAGGAGTCCACATACCTATAATGCAAATATGGTCATTTTATTTACTATCCAAAACCATTTGGATAGTTTTATGTGAAATGTTGGTGATGGTAAAATAGTCAGAAATCTTACAGCACATTGCATATACCCCTCCATCGTGAATACTATTAATTTGAAAAGTTGCACAAGTTGAGCTGAGACAGTCTTTCCCCCTGATCGTTGAAATAAAAGGAAGTCTAGAAATGGGAGGGAGCACATCTAAGTTAGTTGCAGGTAATACAATACCAGCGCTTAGGTCTCTAGTTTTGTTCACAAAAAAAGTCAACCACTTGTTGCAGGTACTTGTAGCAGAGAAAGTACTATTTATGAGATGATCAAAGGTGGAAAACAAATTTTCTAAAAATAATAAGCTACTCTCACATCTTTAACATGTGAATTAAAATAAGCTAGCCAGTCTTTTAAATGAAGATAACTAACCTGCAGTTTAACTAACCTGCAGTTTAATTAATCAGCTTGTCTATGTTATTTTTATCAAAGCTAAAATGTAGTCATTTACCAACAGGAAGGGATGTACCAGCAACTTAACTGTGGTTTTAATGGGGGCACTTTCATTGAAACATTGGTGCACAAAGCTTTAAAACAGCTTACCAAATCATTCACAGAAAAGTTTAGCTCAGAAAAAAAAGACTATTAAAAAAGACTATTAAAATTACCCACAGAATCGGTATTTAAAAATGTGAGTGAATGATGCATTTGGCTTTGGTGACAGGAGTGTAAAACTCTGCATCGAGAATAATACTCTGTTAATCTGAGACTACAGAGTCATTCACATGAACAGCGCAGACAGCCCAACCCACAGGAAAAAAAACAGATGTAAAATGTGCCCTGTAGTGTTAAAGACTGTAACAACTATGTGTCCTTATCTGTGTACAATAAAATATCTAAATAATGGTACAAATAACCACATCTGATAATAGCATACATTATCAGTTTATTTTATTTGTATAGTGCTTTTATAATCTTAATAGCCAGAATTTTAAAACTCAAATTCTCCTAAGCTAATTTGCGAACAGATCTCTGAGAATTTAAATACATTATAAATCAAACAGTCAGTTACTAAAACACTCAACAAAGTACAAATAGTTTTATTTAAGCATTACACACATTTACATATGTAGATTCAACAGTTGCACGATGTTTACTACATCCAGTGAATATATACATATAAAAAAACCTGACATCAGTGTTTCTCTGAGGCTGCATGCCCCTCTTTTAGTCCAAGGAGTTCTGTCTGCAGTTCTCCAGGCTTTGGGGGAACTTCTGGAATACTCTAAAAAAAGAAATAAGAATTAAACTCAATGAAATGAAACGAAACTTAATGAAATGTTTCTAAATATTTTTACAACAAAAAAACAGACCAATAAAACCTGAACAGCGGCACTGTCGTGGAACATTACCAAATCTGGGCGGTAATACTGATGGACGACCTCAGCACCAGCAAACATGGACAGCACGCTGGCACCTAACATCTTCAAGTACCTTGGCCAGGACACACCAGCAGGCATCTTCTCGCTCGGGATCACGGACAGGAACTGTTGCGACTGGATAAAAAACAGAATAGTTATTGCTTAAAATAATGTTTGTACTTCTTTGTATCAATAAACAAACATTTACATCCAGTAAATTGTAAAATACATGAACACCATGTTCTTGTCAACTGAAGACTTGTTACACCTGGATCTATTAGTTATTAAGATTAGAGCTGAACTCTATAGCTGACTGGTATGGCATCAGGAACAGGACTGGGCACCTGGCCTCTCCTGATCCTGGAGAGTTCAGTGCCAACACACCTGGATTTATTATGCTGTTACCCTTGAAGGCCTTTATTACCTGGATCAGGTATGAAAGATTAGGGCTGGAGCTAAACTCTGCAGCATGATAGATTTCTAAGATCAGGATGGGGCATCTCTGTACACTGAAGGTGCTGGAGATACATTAATGCCTTGCCCAAATATCATGTACAGCCGAGGCCAAAAGTTTAAAGAATAGCATAAATTATGGTTTTTATAAAGTTTGCCTCAGTTGTTATGGTCGCAATTTGTATTAACTTTAGATTATGAGGAGTGATCAGATTGTAAGATAGCACTCCAATTAACCATTTATTGAATCATCAAGAACTTCAAAGAGAGTGGTTCAATTGCAGGGAAGAAGGCTTCAGGACCGTCTCCTAATGAGGATGCAGCTACGAGATCAGATCACCACCAGTGCAGAGCTTGCTCAGGAGTGGCAGAGGGCAGGTGTGAGGGCATCTGAGTGCACAGTGAGACGAAGGCTTTTTGAGGATGGCTTGGTTTCAAGACGGGCAGCAAAGAAGCCACTTCTCTCCAAGAAAAACATCGCACACTGACCTTCTGCAGGAAGTATAGGGATTGGACTGCAGAGGACTGGGGTAAAGTTATTTTCTCAGATGATGCCCCCTTCAGACATCTGGAAAAATGACTGTCCAGAGAAAAAAAGGTGAGTGGGGCTGCTTAAATGTTTTGTCTAAGAACACTGCCATGAATAAGGAATGGTATCAAAACATCCCCCAAGAGCAACTTCTTCCAACGATCCAGGAGCAGTTTGGAGATGAGCGATGCTTTTTCCAGCATGATGGAGCTCCATGCCACAAGACAAAAGTGATAACCAAGTGGCTCTGTGAAATTTTGGGTCCATGGCTGGTTCCATTGAGAACCTGTGGCAAATCCTCTAAAAGAGGGTGGACAAACAAAAAAACCCAGAAACTGTGATCAACTCCAAGCGCTGATTAGGCAAGAATGTGTTACCATCATTCAGGATTTTGCCCAGAAGCTAATACCCAGCATGCCGAGGCGAATTGCAGAAGCCTTTAAGAAGAAGGGTCAACACTAAATAGGAAGACTTTGCTTAAACTGGATGTATATCAATAAAATGTTAACACACATATGGAATGCTTATAATTGTACTTCATTATTCCATATAAACATTAGAACAAAAGGTTCTAAAAAAACTGATGCTGGGTGCTCACTTGGCTAAACCCTAGTATTAGGGGCGCCCTATCCTGGTCCGGGAGATCTACCAGGAGAGCTCAGCTGCAACACACCTGGCTCTATCATGCTAATGCCCTGATCATTACCTGGATCAGGTGTGAAAGGTTAGGACTAGAGCTAAACTCTGCAGGGTAACAGATTTCTAAGACCAGGATTGGACAAGTGCTGGAGACACCTTAATGCTATGCTCACATATCATGCATAGCACACGAACAGAGTTTCCCAGCTCACTGCCCTTCACACTTTCGAGATTTCCCTCTTCTAATACTCGCATTTACACGACCTTTAGGTGCTTATAATGGGTTTATTAGTCGCCCTGTTATGGGCCCTTTGGGATGACATTCAGCGGTCACGTGTAGTCAGCTAACTATAAACACCAGCATGTTTCCAGTCATTTATAGAGCATTACAAGTACAACAATAACATATTTGTCTTTTGTACTATTAGCTAAATTAGTATATACAAACCTCTTTTATTAATCTGACTGGCTTCAGGATCCTACGTCGTCATTTTGCTCATACAGCGCCAACATGAAGCTGTAGCTCGTTTTTCAAGACTTTACGCCATCCTGTGGCGAAACGGTCGATTCCATTGCCAAGATGGGGGATGCACATTAAAGTCCAAGTTAAAACGTACATTCTGTTTCATATTTGTTCATTTTTGTATAAAATTTTCTTGAAAAATGTGTTTATCATGCCTGTTTTACGCGAAATATACGCAGAAATTGTATATTAGATTAAAATACGTAGCGAATAAAAATACAGCCCCCCCCCAGAGTTACATTATAACATTCCTTAACGCTTATATGAGTCAACTTTACTATGTTATGAATATCAGAAACCTCAATGTTGTGTGTTTTATTTTCCATCAAAATAAATAAATAAATAATTAAATAAATAAGACTCATTCAACCACAACTAAATAAAACAGCAGTTCAGTTCATGTGTAAACTACAGACATTACATTTTATGGACCTTTAATGACTTTTATTTTGAAGGTTCCATCAACGCTTTGTCTCAGTGGTACATGTAGGGACGCCGGTTGAAGCTCTATCGTTTTATTTTTCTGTTTTCTGCCTGTAAAGTCTTGATTGAGACAAGATTGTGTCTGACAGGTGAGTTTCTTTAAAATGTCTCATGTTTGTTTCGTCGTCAGTTTCTTTTAAATGAATGTAGAATGTGTACGTTTATTGATTTGGCTGGCTAACCCTGCTAGCTCTCTGGATGTTTGTGCTAAAATTGAAACAGTGTCAGTAACAGCAGCTTAGATTATGTACCATGAAATTGGATGGAGAATAATTTTGTAAGCTAGTATGTAAAAAAAATATTTTCTGCTTAGTTGTGGAGGAATAGTTCCTTCTTTAAATGAAGAAGGATATACAGACAGTCAGACAGACAGGTGGCTTTCAATGTAAACAGTGCCAAACAAAGGGGGATACATGTGAGTAACATCTATATAAATATGAATCTATTAAAGTAAATCCACCTGTTAAGATGGAAGAAAAGCAGTATGAATATCAGACGGCTCCCATGGATTATTTTCAACATTGGTGAGTAAACCCAAACTGCAGCAGAATTAAAGGGTCTGTTGACATTTTAATATGCACAAGCTGCTGTATTTACAGTGTTTTTGACCATCATTTAAAGTGCTTATTTTTTATGTACCATATACATATTGTAGAAATTACAGTAACCCTGTATGAAAATATAAAATTCAAATTCATGAAACAAGGTTAAAAAATGAGATTTCTCTCATGTCTGTATAGTCATCATATACAGGAGATCTGCACTCCTATTTTGAGAGGTTCCATGAATTCGGGTGGTGGTCTTAGTTATAACTTTCATTGGGGATTAAAGTTGGACTTCCATCACTGTAAGCAATAAGTGATAGTTTTCTTAATGATAAACCTTTTGGAGACGCCCAACGTCAAAATGAGACTCTGTGATTCATAGCAGTCCTTCAGTTAATCTCTCTCTCTCTCTCTCTCTTCCTCTCTCTTCCTCTTTCTGTATTTGTCCCTTGTTTGTTTTTACTTTTCAGGTACCAATCCACTCAGGAACAGTTTCAGCCACAGCCAGTTCCTCAGTACAGCCAAATGGTTAACGCATTTCATCACCAGCAGGAACTCGGAGAGGAGAGAATCATGAGTGAATTAGCTGTATATAAAGATCTAGGTCCAGCTCCAGTCAGTCAACTCCACCAGCCACCCATCCAGCCTACAGGTACAGTCTTAACAACCTTCTAAATCAATGACATCACATTTGATCAGTTCAAGGAGTGGACTCTGTCTTGTGCCTACTCTGTAGCTCCTCCCTCAACACCTACCAAAGGGAAGAAACGAGGGAGACCACCAAAACAGAAATCGGAAGAGGAAAAGGAGCAGGCCGATATCAAAGACACTGTGAAAAAACCCAAAAGAACCCTGGACCGGTTTAATGGCATGTCTGTGGAAGAGGTCATGACCAGAAAACTGCCTGACATCATCACCTACAATCTTGACATACTGATAGTGAGTATCCAGTGGTTTATCGAATGATAATCTGAAGTGCATTGTTTAAGTGTTTTCATCTTATAAAATGCTCCAAATATTTTTGAATTCAGTTATTCTTATTCAGTGAATCTTTGTAGATTGGTATCAACCCTGGGTTGTTGTCGGCATACAAAGGACGTCATTACCCGAATCCTGGGAACCATTTCTGTATGTACTGGTTTCTTTTCACTTTCTTTACTCTGTCTTTTGAGTTCTGATAGTAATAGTATGTACTCTTCCATAGGGAAATGCCTGTTCTTATCAGGACTCACTGATGAGCAGTTAAACCATATGCATGATCAGACTCTACCTGAGAAGTATGGCATCGGCTTCACTAATATGGTGGAGAGGACTACACCTGGGAGTAAAGACCTTTCAAAGTAAGGGCCTTAAACTATTGTCAAATACAACTCAATTGAAAAGCATTTGTCTATTCATTTATATCATGAATGGATTCCAATAGGGAATCAAGAGTCCTCTCCAAAGCCTTGAGTTTGATTTCCACAAAGTGTGTTTAATGTTTGGCATATTCTGCTATCACTCTTTAAATATCCTGACTAAATTATGTGTCCTTCCAAAGCATGGGTGGGTCGCTATCACTTACTCTTCAAATTGTTATACAAAGGTTGTTCCTTCTCCTTGTTTTGGTTTTTGGAATCAGGATTGTATGAAGGGATTCAATTGATATCTCCAAAATTTGCATTTGGAATTTCTGTAATTGAACAGCCCTATATTATATTCATAGGCATAGTCTGAAAGCCTTTGTTTCATCACTGATTGGATAAAAATGATAAGCCTTACATGATGGATTGCTTAAGAGTTCCAAGGTCTTCAGATTGTCTGATGTCAACCAAAAATTTGTGAAACCATTTTTATTTCTTTTCAGTAAAGAAATTCGAGAAGGAGGTAAACAGCTTCTGGAGAAACTGCAGAAATACAGACCACGAATTGCAGCGTTTAATGGGAAAGGTAAAAAACAACACCACTTTTCCTTAAACCTTATAGCTTCAGTTATCATGTGAGTGAACCACGTGTATCTTGTTTCAGGCATTTATGAAATATTCAGTAATGAAATTTTTGGAGTGAAAGCCAAGAACTTAGACTTTGGAGTACAACCCTACAAAGTTCCAGACACAGAAACGGTATGACCCTCAGACTTCTACCATACACTGCTTATGCTTTTTACTATCATTGGATATCATGAAGTAATTACGGATATGACATTTTCTGCAGGTTTGTTATCTTATGCCATCCTCCAGTCCTCGCTGTGCTCAGTTCCCTCGTGCTCAAGACAAAGTTCATTTCTACATTAAGCTGAAAGAGCTTAGGAACCAGCTCAGAGGGGTGCTGAAGAACCAGGAGGTTCAGGAGACCCAGTACACATTTGATTTGGCCTTGGCCAAAGGTGGCACCATATCATTTGCTTGGCTTGATTAGATATTAGTTAGATATTATATGCTTTCAACTTTTTAAATCTATTCCAGAAATCCCATACTTGACTGTGCAGATTATTTAAATGCAGCAAGTTAACTAATATTTTTTTATATTCTCATCACAGAGGATGCTAAAAGGATGGCCATCAAAGAAGAGAAGCAGGATCCTGGCTATGAGGAAAGCTGTACAAGTGGGACACAACAGACCTGCAGCTTCTATCCTGCTAATGAGAGAGGTATTCATATCCCAAGACTTATTCATAGCATACGCCCCTATTGCTGGTCTTACCTAATAATCCTATTTTTTAAATGCAATTTTATTAAAAATATATATCATAAATATGTAACAGGCTCAGTGGGCTCTTTATAGAAACAAAGATAAGGAAAAATGCATTGATTGTATCATATTATAATGAATGAGTGGGTCAAAATGTGTACATTGCCTGTTTGTAGCTTCTTGAAGATAACATAATGCTTTTATTAAATTCTAATTATTACAGGTACTACAAATTCAGAATATTTCCCAGTCATGGATCATGATAGGTCAAATCACTGGACGGTACAGCCGTTTGAAGACCAGATTCCGGATATTGGGTGCTCCGGCAACAACAGAATATCTTGATATAAGTAACTAATTAAAGGACCTTCCCTAGAAGCTAAGTCTAACCTGACTGAAGGACCAAAAACAAACACTCAATATGTATTGAGTGTTTGATATGAGTTTGATATGATATGAGCTTTTATTTTCTTCCCCATTAATTAGATCTTGAATCATGTAAGGTTGCCTCTTCTGTGTTTCATCATTCTGTATTATGAATGTCTCGGTGGAGAAGCAAAGATTTTTATGTGGGTTATGTATTCATCTTTACTATGAGAACATTGTACTCAAACCCTTGTGGTGCATTTTAATCTCAGATCTCTTTGATGTTTTGTCACCCACACAAATCTTTGACCTCAGGGTTTTTATTACTTTATTTCATATTTAGTGTATTAACACTAAAGGTCAAGCATACGTTTCATGCACGATTCCGTAAACGTGTTTCTCCATGTTGAATCCTGTTGGTGCTTATTTATGATTTCAGACTGTTACCTCAGTTAAGTGGTATTATGTATTTTATTCTCTGTTTCTAATGTATTGTCCTGTACACGGATTGTGTGTGAGAAATATTTAAAGAACAGAAGAAATTTGAGAATGTTGTTAAATCAAGTGTCCCTTGACTTATACCTATGCATGTGAATGCAGAATTAAATGTGTTTTGTCTTACTTTTCCAACCATATTTTACATGTACACTAGGACTGTAAAGATTTTTATATTTATTGTGCAAATACTTGATAGAATGTGACATTAGGAACTGGTAAACATTTTTTAAAAGAAATTATTTGATATGTAAAACAGTCACAGCTGCGCTGTAAATAAAAGATCATGAAAGCAAAGTCTGTATTTGTCAGAGAAAGATTTTTACAGCAAAAAATGTCAGGTTTGTACTTTTATTCTTGGTTGTGGCAACCTCCATATTATTTATATATATATATATATATATATATATATATATATATATATATATATATATATATATATATATATATATATATATATATATATATATATATATGAATCTTTAACTGTAGATGAAGATGGTGACAAAATAGTAAATTAGTAAACTAAGATTAACCATATTTAGGTTATATTATACAGACAGTAGCTGTACGTGTAAAATGTCTGTAAGAAGCGTCATTTTATGTCGAGCAACTGGCAACCAATAGAAACTCGGCTGTGAATCATTTAAACGTCAAGGAATAGAATAAACCAAAAAAGCAGGGGTGTAGTAAAATCAGCCAAAAGAAAAATATCGTGTTTTATTGGGTATAAATAAAAAAACACCAATTTTAAACATTAGTTTCTACGTCAGAAAAGCACATACAAAGGAGTGAGTTTCTTTATTCGAAGAAATAGTAAATGGGTTGATCCTCGAAGCTTCACCCCCCAAAAGTCTCTTATTGGTATATTCCACTGCCAAATTTCTCCTCGGCTGTGTTCGGGTCTTTGTTGCCGTCATCAGGATTTGTTTTGCTAGGATTGGAACTAGATTTTTACTGGATTAGTATTATTTTCGGTTCCGAGCACAACGGTATGTATTACTTTACACGACCTTACACGTTTATTTTTACCTAAAAGTACTAATATGTGAAAATTTGATACCTTTTGAAGCGAGCTAACACAGCTAAGCTAGCTGACATCCATTCATTCTATAGGGGGCTAACGTTAGCCAGTTGGCTACGTTCGGCGATGTTTGCTTGCCGTAAACGTAAAGGGACTTTTTTAGTTTTACTATGCTTGACAAAATTGAAACAATTAGAAATAATATATATATACATTATTAACTACACATTAATCATAATTAATTACAGTTTTGGGAGACAAGTTAAATGGTACTAAGAAACCGTGCTAACATACAGCTAGCTGTAGCTGCATTCGTGCGCTTTAATGTAAATTAGTTAAATGAGCCTTAATGAAGCTGAGATTTAAGAGTAGACTATCTATAATGTCAGTTACTATTTTTAATTGTTAATAAACTGGTGACTTACAGCAGACAGATGGTACAAGTGGCACCTGCTAAACAAATAGACTGGTTAGAAACATTCTCCATGATTAACTACAGACACCACTGATAATGATAACTGTTTAAATATATCTGAATGTTGGTTTATCACCAAGTACCCTAAAGATGGATGAAAGGAGTTACGGATCTTTGCCCCATGCCCCCTCGGATTATGTCCAACACTGGTGAGTTTTCCCCCCCTTTGTCATCAAATGGCGCCAGGATTTCACTTTGTTCCCATCCGAATTCTCTACTCTATGGATGGAGCACTGTGCAACTGCGCAACCTCTTGAATGTTACTAACCAGCCTATGATGTGTGTCAGATATTAACTTAGTACTTGTTCTCACTAATTTGAGAATTAGGCTTTGGTTTTGTTATTTTCTTGGCTTGTTTTTTTTTTTTTTGTGTGTGTTTCATGCCAGCTTACATCCAGTAATGAGTGCTGTTTTGCAGTTCCGTCTCTAAAAATTCACGTTACTGTTACTGCTTTATGTCAAGGTTATGTCTGTATAGCTCCTGTACAGACACAGTGGATGAGGTAAGAAAACTGACAGCTTTTAGTGCTTTTTTTACATCTTTTCTTAGGGTTCAGTCAGCTCAGCAGCATCTACAGGCACTTCACGCTCAATACTCTTATATGGCTAATGGTAATGCTGCCCAATACATGGAGGGACCCAGGGAGGAAGGGGTCATGGCACAGATGCCTGTACAGGAACACATTGCTGCCCAGATGGAGCCTGGAGCTCCACAGCCAGGTATAATCCCCAAATAATGCTGTTTCTCTAAGAACACTTTTCATCCCATTGTTTTTAAGTCACTGAACAATTTGTGTCCACCTCAGATAGTCACATGTAGGCCTCATGAGAGTGATCTGTGCTACTGGTACCATAGTCACCTCATTTCTTTATTGATAATGATGCAAATGCTGTCCAGGCAACTCTTGGCTGTGATAGTAGGCAGATTTTGAATATGTATTTCTGTTCATCAGTGCAGAACATTTTGCATTTCATTCTGTTGATTTTCTCCATTTTGTGGACACAGATAAATACATTTAAAAACAATGCAAAAGAAAAATTGCCATATTTCAACCCACAGCTCCTGCTAAAGGGAAAAGGGGTAGACCAGCAAACAAAGAGCCCAAGGCCAAAGCTGAGCCCAAGCCTAAAGCTCAACCAAAGGCCAAACCTGGCCCCAAGCCCAAGAAAGCCAAGGTAGACAAAGATGGCCAGCCTGCTGAAGGAACGCAAGAAAAGATTGATGAAACATTCAAGAAAGTTAAGCGGAAAGTGGATCGCTTTAAGGGCATGTCAGAAGAGGAGGTTATGAAAAAGACACTGCCGGACATTCTTACCCCCAACTTGGATTATGTCATTGTAAGTGTATTTAAATTGAACATGATGGAAATACATGAAAACACAGGGGTCAGTCATGATTTACCTGCACAGGTATGTGGTTTAATTGTATGTTGTTTTTCCTTCACAAAGATTGGAATCAATCCAGGTTTGATGGCAGCATACATTGGACGATGGTTCCCTGGACCTGGAAACCACTTTTGTAAGTTTTTAGTAGTCACAGCTCTTAGTTCATTCGTTTTAATCCTTTGACCAATTGTTATTTTTTCGGTATATGTATATATGCTTTGTGATATTCTTTCCTCAAGGGAAGTGTTTGTTCCTGTCTGGGTTCACTGAGCAGCTACTAAACCACATGCATGACGACACTCTCCCTGAGAAATACGGCATTGGCTTTACGAACATGGTAGCCAGAGCAACGCCAGGAAGCAAAGATCTCTCAAGGTCTGAGACCTGCTCAGCTGCACACCTTCTTTTGTGAAAAAAAAAACAATTGTACACTATGGCCCCTTTCTTAAACTCTTTTTGCCTCTGCAGTAAAGAGCTTCGAGAGGGTGGCAAAATTTTAGTGGAGAAGATTAAGAAGTTCAAGCCCCTCATAGCAGTTTTCAATGGAAAATGTAGGTATCTAATGGAAGAAAAGATATTGTTAAGTAGACATGATGAGAACTACAATCCTAGTGTTTGCTTTTTTTACTACAGGTATTTATGAAATGTTCTGTAGAGAGATATTTGGGAAAAAGCCCAAAACCTTGGAGTTTGGCTTGCAGCCACATAAGATTCCAGACTCAGACACGGTAGGACATTTACATTTTGCTTCTTTAGAACAACTTAAAATGGTGGGTAAATGTTGAGCTGTTCATCGACTGTTACTGGCACAGCATGAGCATTCCTTCCATGTGCTTAGCAACAGTGTTATCTATCTGTAGACTTTGGTTAGTTTACAGGTGTTGAAATGTAACCAAGTTACTCCGATTTAAGCCATAACACGTGCCTTATCCACTTAGGCATTGTATCTGATGCCATCTTCAAGTGCCCGTTGTGCCCAGTTCCCTCGAGCTCAGGACAAAGTGCACTTCTACATCAAGCTCAGAGAACTCAGAGACCATCTGAAGGGAATAGCCAAACCCAGAGAGGTGGAGGAAGTCAATTACAGCTTTGATCTTGGCCTGGCCAAAGGTAAGGAGCCAGTTTTAGAGGTTTATGGTCCTTCCATGGACATAAAGGGGATTTTTTTTTTTTTTTTTGGTCAGAATTTATTTTTTGGGCTCAACTAGAATAGATTTATTTGTGTCTGTGTTTCAGAAATGTATGATTTTACTCTGAAACTGTCATGAGCTCCTGTATCTGTCAGATGGTTTACAAAAGCTACAAATTCTACATAAAAAGCTAAAAGAAATAGATAAACAAGAACAGTGTATTATTGGCACCCCTTTGATATTTGTGCTTCAGGTTAATTATTACTTTATGTGCTACTTTCTTATTATTATTATTATTATTATTTTATTTTAATCTTACATTTTTCTTATATCCACAGAGGATGCCAAGAGAATGGCTATTAAGGAGGAGCAGTATGATCCTGGCTATGAGGCTGCCTTTGGAGGGGCATATGGGGAACCTGGAATGGAGGAAGGCCAAAGTAATGGCCACTGTGCCTTCTCTTCTGGAGAGACAGGTTTGTAGGAGTTTAAGGAATTTACATGTGCAAGCTTCAGCCTTCAGGTGTTAGTATACAATAAACATATTTCTGTTGTAGTAGCAAATATAATACATAATATTAGACATCAGCTAACAATTTAGGAATAGTAGTTATTAGATAGTTATAATGACTAACATATTAAATGAGAAGTAGCTTGTTGAGATGAATGAAGATTATTGATGGATAATAAGCTCCAGACAGAATATCACTGTATGATTTGCTGACCATTTTATCTATATTTTCAGAAACGGCAGAGAAAGACCCTAGAAATCCTAGCACAATGGGCCAAGTTCCAGAGGGCCAGTGGATGAATGAGTCCTTCACTGACAAGATTCCAGACATCAGCAGCTCCTCGCAAGCTCAGGCCGGGGCTGTATGAGCCTGGGTTAGAGACTTCATGTGCAGCCTTATAGACAGAGCTCCTGTGTTCTTCCTCAGCTCAGAATCAGTGCCTCACCAGTTGTTCAGGAGTCTTCAAGGAGCGCACCAACATCTTTTCTTGTGGATTTCTTACGTCTGTTACATTAGACCTTTTAAAAACAACTAGAGTTGCTGGGTGCGTCACTCACTCAGCAGACCTGGACATCAGAAATGGTATGAATCATGGAGGCGACTGCACGAGTTCACTCACAAGGAGAAATCAGTTGCTGCTCCTTTTATAAAGAAACTGTACCTCAGTCTTTCAACTGAAGACCGTTAGCATGAAACACTCTTCAGCCCAGAAGAGAGACCTAAACACATATATATATTTTTTTCTTTGCAATGAATTTGAAGTAGACATTTTAGAAAGTAGTATTTCTATGGAACTGTTTTGGTTTTTAAGTCTCATGTCCAAAACATTTTGGTCCTCCTTGTTTAGTGGATGATGATCAGCACTGCTGAAGGTGTTTTTATGATTTTATGTGAAATCAGGGATTGATACTTGATTTTATTGTGGATGTTTCCTGGTATTTGTTTGGATATAGTTTCTTTTTTTTCTTGTGCAAAATGTTTGCACACATTCTGCTCTACATATGTGACATGGGAACAGTCAGGATTACAGATAACAACCTTCAAAGTCAACTCTTTTACATACAGAGAGATACAGTGTGATTGGGCAGGTGGCACAGGTGAAATGATCAAAGCACCATTCATGGTATAAAGGTACATTTTTAGAAGAGGATGTAATTATTGGTAGTGTATTCGTGATATTGCAACGTTGGCCTTGTTCAGACTGCCAGGCTAAATCTGATTTTTGACCTATCCAGATTGATTTTCGATAATCTAGACATAAAAAAAACATTGGTAATTGGATTGGATTTCACTTACGAAGTGACAACCAATGATAATGTCAGATCATGCTGATAGGTTGGTGACTCACCAGTCCAATCTGGTCCATTCTTGGAAATAACAATGTGCTGTCTGATTTAAGAAATCTGATTTGCCTGCTGTCTGAACATGGAATTGATCGAGGATTGATCATGTGGCCACTCAGCTTTCTCAAGTACTGTAAACCACCATTATGAAACCTGATGCAGTGTGAATTTTAAGATAACGACTAAGTCAACATACTGTGCTTTTACTGTTTATATGGAACACAATTGGTGCTATTTTGTTACTCTTATTGTGAACATGATTACATGTTATTTTCTTTGTTTTCCTGTTTATTAAAACTGCATTTCATTTAACTCATTCGGCATGTCCACCTCGAGCACAGTTATTTATTTACCTCTAATATTGTCTGAGGTACATACCATCCTCGCTAGTTCTCTGGCAACAAAGAGTTGCATATAAAAGTGATTGTGTAATAATGTTTTGTACTGTGCAGTTGCACGTTAGAGGTATTCATGAAAAGGGATTCAAACTTAGAAAACAACATTTATTATAAAAGATCGTGTAAATTCAATGTCATACGCCTGTGGATGAACCGTAACCCTCAGAGGTGTTTCCCTGAAAGAGAAGAACAAAGAGTGAAGTTCATAGTCACTATGTGTGTGTATATATATATATATATATATATATATATATATATATATATATATATATATGAGAGAGAGATATACACACACTACTGCTCAAAAGTTTGGGATCACAGTGAAATGTTCTTGTTTTAATGGAGTATCTTCTTCCTTAACACAACAATGGACTGACGGGTCTCTAAAGAAAGTTGTTTCTTTCTGGTCATTGTGAGTCGGTCAGCAAGACATCAACTGCTGATACTTCAGATACTAAACTAACCTAGAATGTTGTTCTCCCTTTTATACTCACTTATCAGTAGAATGTTTTTCAGCTGTGTATCACAATTAAGCAAGAGTGTCCTAACAACCAATTAGTCCAATAACATCCTTAACTTGGATTGGCGGCCGTACCAGGAGATTTAGACAGAGGACTGAGAATTGCTGATAATAGGACTATATGTAAAATAAGCCTCTATACAAAAATAGACTTAAATACAAACATTTTTATTCTTTAAAAATCATCTGATACACTTACATTAATTGTGAAATGGACAAGATTGTTTGTGAATTGCATGAAAATTGCATGAAATTTAATTCTAAAGTGATCCTTAAGTTTTGAGCGGATGTGTATATAAATATATATATGCATTTACAAACCTTAATAACAATCTCCACACCAGCCTAATCACCAGCCCAATATCTCTGGCATCCAGTCAGCAAATCTGATTGATGATCAACGTTAAAGCCATGTTTGTAAAGTTGGCCAAGATGTAATATGATGGTTATTGGTGGCTATAAAGGAGGGGACTTACCTCAGCAGCGTATAGTATATCATCTCAACAGGCAGAGCACACAGCATCAGTATAGATGTGACCAACTTTACTACAAATAGTTTGGCTATTGAGCTAGGTTTCTCCATACTGGCCTCTGAGAACACTAAGGATTGGACAGAGTAGCGAACACATGTTGATTATTTTTAATAATCTTTCAGCAGTTAACAATTGCTTGCCTACATTTGTATTTGATACATTTAAAATATGTACCTTTTTGAATGGGCTCAGAAAGCAGGGCCTCATCTGTATCCAGCACACAATTCTGTCTCCTCTTATACTCTATCAATTCACTGTGGATGTCCTGGTGTGTGTCCACTGTTGAATGGGTGTGTCCATTGTAATGACTGAATGATTCATCCTGCTTATGGGTTATTATTAGATCAGTCATAGGTGAGTGCATTTCTAGGAAATCTGAAATACAAGAATACATCACATTCACAACATTTTCTATCTACATTCATTTGACATTCTATCAGCTTCACTTACGTACAAGTAGGGGTGTAAGAAAATATTGAAAATATCAAATATCGGGATATTATGTTTTGTGATACTGTATCGATTCTGAAAAACACAGTATCGATACACAGATTACTGGCAGACAGTGAATCATTGTGTATTGTGTTTAAACCTCTGACCACTAGATGGCAGTGTTGTAATCCATTTTTAGCTCCACTCCAACATTAACAAGCAGCACAAGGGCGCAATGCTATTGTAAGCACTGACAAACTTGTTCATATAGTGGTGTGTTTTAATTAGTAGATTAGTTATCAGAACCCCCACTGGACCACCACACAGCAGTTATTATTTAGGAGGTGGATCTGTTTTTTAGCATTGCAGTAATACTGATGTTGTGGTGGTGTGAGTGGATCAGACACAGCAGGGCTGCTGGAGTGTTTAAACACCTCAGTGTCACTGCTGCACTAAGAACAGTCCAAATCTATTCAGCCAACCGTGTCATGTGGGCCGCATCATGTGACCACTGATAAAGGACTAGACAACAGAAACTGTGCAGCAATAGATGGGCTATCATCTCTGACTTTACGTCTACATGGTGGGCCAATAAGGTTGGAGAGTCTATTAGAGTGGACAGTGAGTCCTCACTAGTATAGTACAGTCTGATTTTTTTTTGGTAAAGTGAGGACATTTTGCTGGTCCTGACTTAAGGACATGTCATTTTCTCCAAAAATCAAGTAAAAAAAAAATCTAGTAGAGCAGAAAATTAGTTTTTGGGGTACTAAGATTAAGGTTAAGGTTAAGGTTAGGCTTAGGTGTAGTATTATTTAGTTATAGTAAAACAAATATCAATAGAAACCTA
Organism: Megaleporinus macrocephalus; assembly: GCA_021613375.1. Taxonomy (NCBI): domain Eukaryota; kingdom Metazoa; phylum Chordata; class Actinopteri; order Characiformes; family Anostomidae; genus Megaleporinus; species Megaleporinus macrocephalus. Next base: position 8,585,201 of record CM038713.1, on the reverse strand, counting down.
TGGATGACCTCACTAATACAGTAAGACAAAGTGTGTGTGTGTGTGTGTGTGTGTGTGTGTGTGTGGGATAGTCGTACCACTTCCTTTAAGAAAATCTAGAGCATCTTTATATCCATTTTTACAGAACTCCTCCATAATCTATAACAATAAAGCACACAATTCTTAAGTTCAGCCATTCAAGACTTAATTATACTTTGTTCTTCACATCCAATGTTCTTAAACTGATTAGTTTAAGTTTAATTTTAAGTTTATTAAATAATTTGAGTTTACCTCTGCGTCTGGAGGGAAGAAGGCCTGAATGACGCGGTGCACATTAGCATAGTTGACCTGGATGCTGACGTTGCTGTGTCGTACTTCATTAAAGTAAAACGGGTTACCATAGGGACAGATATCACTTTCTCCTGAAAACGGCGAGACAGTGATGGTGTTCCTCAGACTGGAGTAAGGTAAGTTATTACTCAGAGCTCCGTCCACATAGCGCTGAAAAGTGAGATTAAACCAGACACAGATAAGCTAGCAATCATCAGCTATCACTGCTTAGAACCTAAGAGTTCACTTAGAGATAGTAGACTTTGGTTCAAATACCAAACATTCTCCCAAATTTTTTCCAACTAAGGCCCAATAGTAAAAAAACTATTTAAAAAAAGGTTCAGAATTCAGACCTTAATCAATTACACTTAATTCATTTTCACATCTTTATTAAAAGATTTAATTTTGATTTATCATCAGTTATAAAATGCTGTCCCACATTTTCTTGTCATTCCCGACAGAGATTTAGTGCATGGGAGCCAGATTTTAGACACGCGATACTGTCTTCCTGTTCGTCACATGGTGGACAGTCATTGTTTAAAAGTAAACATGTTCCAAAATCCAAAAATCATATGAAACATTAGGAATGGTCGCGTCCGAAACACACATTATCTGTGTTTTAATGTAAAATATTATGATTTTATGTGTGTACAAATGTTCAAAGCTGTGTGTGCTGGTCTTAAAATCTACTGTCATTACCAACACAGTTGGGACTGATTTGTAAACAAAATTTTATCATTTGTTTCAGTGACCTTGCAAGAAAAAACACCATAAATCAGCATAACTGATCGACAGCAGAAGCAACATATGTTGTGTTTTGGATTCTGTTGAGCTGGTCAAGAACTCAGGCTGGACAACCAGCAAAAGAGCAGCACACACCAGCTTTTTGGAGCTTGTGCTGCTTGTCTGTGATGTTTTTAGTGGGGAACACAGGGGTATGAGATCATTCAAATCGATAGGTTTTGGTCTAAAGTCCAAGGCAGCTGAACGTCCAAAATGTGTTCGGAGCTCAGACTTTGAACCAATTTGCTAGAATGATCTAAATGAACTTTTAAATAGAGAACATATCTAAAAGTGAACAAGCCATGTTAAAGGTCAGTTCACATACATGTGTTTTAGAGAATACACTGTCAGAAAATACCTGCAGGAACATTTTAAAATATAAATGTACCCTTAAAATCCTAACTGTGCATCTTAAATAGGCATTAGGAGGAAAAGTGAACTTTTTATCAAATGCAAATATAAAATTCTGGAGCCAAAAGGGGTCAAGTGTCTGTTTCTGTGACGTATTTGTATTTGTTTCTTGGATTTTAAGACTTTGGTTTTGCGTTTCTGAACCAGATCCACACACAAGTGCAGCGCGACATCTGTTAACTGATGAAGTTGGCCAACCAGCTCAACTAAACCAGTTTAACCAGTTTAAGAATAGCCAGTTTAGTTTACTACAAATCCGACTTGCTGGTTCATTATAGTGACGTTCAATCTGCGCTGCTTCTTCATCTCTTACACAATTCCGACAAAAACAGCAGCGCCCCCTAGTGGCAGCGTGTTTGCTTGTTCGCCATATTTGCGAATGGAGCGCTGCACTTGTGTGTGGATCTGGTTCAGAAACGCAAAATGCAGATTTAACACTTCAGAAATAAATTTAAAACTTATTTAAATTTAAAACTTATTTAAAACGTGTCTTTTCAAAAATATGCAATGAAAATATAGACAAATGTGTTCATTTTCACATATGAATTATAAAGCGTCTATGAAAACCAAAAAGATGTATTTTTTATATAAATTTAACAGAATTTGTACAAATGGCGAGCTGTGAGACACAGACTGGGATATATTTATTTGTGTACAGTGAAACTCATTTGTGATGTGTGTGTAGTTAGTGAATTATCTTATACACATTTGTCAGGTGTTTTGAGACTAATCTCTCTCCATAAGGAGGGGCTCTGCATTTTCTTGTTTCTTATGATGGGGGGTGGTCACCACATCTATCCGGTGATATGTTGGCAGTTTGCATCTTCTTATCTTCTCACAAATTGCTCCTTTAAAGTTTCACTCCAGTGGCAAGTGATGGACCCTAAAATGTAGTGTCGCACCTTTGTCGGTGTGAGTTTAGAGATCACTACAAATGCACTACGAATGTGACTGAATTATATGGAAGTACATTGTTTTTCTTTCTTTACTTACAGTACCATGATAACTTGGCGGCACCACTCCGCAGTAAAGGGGGAAAAAGCAGCTACAAACTAAAGCCTAGACAAAAGACACACAGTTACAGGAGGAAAATTCACATAACAACAAATGAAGATTTAACAGTTTACTGTCATATTCATTGCCTTGTGTAGAGTAACAGTGAAAAGTTAAGACACCAGAAGGGTCTGTCTTTTTTCTGTTTTCACAGTTTACTGTCAGAAGTGAAGTATGAAATAATACATGAAATGATACATAGTGGGTGTGTCTCAAAACCTAGTGAGCTCCTACATAGGCAGCATTTTACGTCATAGTATGCGCTCCCGACATGTAGACTGTCCCAATACTTACATACCTTAAACATACTGTCTACTGAGAAACCTTATTTAGACCTGATTTTAAGGAAGCATCGAACGCTTCCTCAGCCACTAAAACAATCCCATGATGCAACACAGGCTAATCTAGGAGCAGTGAAGTGTTTTTAAAATGTGAGTTATTTTGATTCTCTCTGGAGTTTTAATGTGTTTCTGGTCATATAATCACACAAAACAGTATTTTATTATCAACTGTGCAAAGAGGCGTTGACCATTTAGCAGTTTTATACTCGAGCCATTAGCATTTATGCTAACAGATTTTTAAGCCTTGGGCTATTTTTTTGGATAGCCGGCTGGTAGCTTACCACTGATCGCTGCAGTGGGCGGGAACAAGCCGTGACGCAGTCTCTCTCTAACTAGAGCGTCTCAGTAATCTGTTTTATGAGGAGAGATGAGGAGAGAACGCTGCTACTTAAACAGCTGCTACCTAGACAGCCTACTTACACACTCACTAGGATTTGAGACACACCCAATGACTCATTATTTAAAGAAACAACCTCCTTTTATCTTTATTTGGCCTGCGTAGATCCACAAATCCCTGAGCTCGCCGGCTGCGGATATTTGCTTGTTCAGGGGGCTTTAATGTGAAGTGTGTCTAAACTTTTGACTGGTACATCAGGTCGGTTCTCTCCGTAACAAAAGAGTGAGGTGGTTGCGTTCACCTGGATGAGATCACTTTTGCTGGCAAACTCAGAAACCAGCACATTCTCTCCGTCTGAGACGCGTGTTAGCGACACACACAGTCTCCCACTGGCCAGGTGGTGAGCGTTAGTGGGCAGCTCCTGGACAAGGAGCTTCCTGGTTAACTTCAGTAAGTTGAAGGACGGATGCATGGAGCCCAGCGTGCCCTTCCGAGCCTCTTTGGAAAGTTCCATCAGGTTTTTACAGCACTTCGCTTCACAGTGAAAGAACCATTCATCAGAACATTCGTACTTCCATCTGGGTTTGGTGCTTATCTGCCTCGTTACTGATTCAGCAACAATCTTTTAAAACTAAAAGATTCCTAGTCTCTTCTCTGCTTGGACATATAGTCCCTATAAATGGTACAGAACATTTAAAGTTCTCCACCATCACACATGTTATATACAAACATGGTTCTCTCAAAGAACATTCCACTAAAAGGTGATCTTTTTTAGAATAAACCAAAGAACAATTCTTGGGTTTGCATCATTTTTTTTTTATTTCTGCAAAATTCAATCATCTTTAAATTATATTTTACATGAACATCTAAAACCTGAAGAAAGTCAATGTCTCAGGCATCATACGGTATGCTCTTAACCGTTTCATGTAACAGCGTTCTGTGAAGAAGCTTTGTAGAGGCTTTTACCTTCACCGTGTACATTTCTGACCAGACCAGTTGGAACATTTCACATTAAACCATTTTCATAGCAAAATTATGCCAGCTTAGAGAATGTTGGTGAAATTCCCCTTTAAATCATTAACTGATTAAAAGCAATATTGACAATACCTCAGTTTAACAGTGCCCTAGTTATAATACACATATACCAGATATACTGAAGATATACAATATCTCCAATATGATATTCTGAACGACTCTGAAACCTTCTAACTGTAAACTTCTTATTTATTAATTGATCTTAAGCCTGATTATTCACTGCAAATATAATATGTAAGACATACAGTTATGAGAGAAACAGTTTTACAATTTAAGTAATTATTCATATAAAGTAAAGGAAATTCAGTTGCCATCACTTACCAGGTGATAGCTGGCATGCTATCATTGCTCCTATCAGTGCTCCTGATGAGGCCCCACAAATCTTTGTTGTCCTTTCGATCAGTGTATGAGCCCGCTCCAGCAGACAGGTGTATACCCCTAAATAATATATGCTCAAAAACCCACAGCCAGCAAAAGAAATAGTCCACTCTTTATTTGAGTCGAGCATGTTTCTTCTGAGCGGCAGTGAGTCTGGAACATTTGAGGCTTTGCCAAAAATGAGGTGAAAGGTCAGTGTTGTTGATGACGCCTAAAATAACACTTACGTAATAGAGGAGCTATATAACTGAATACTTTGAACTCTGCTTACAACCTATGTATACATGCATGAGGTCATGCACACTTTGCACACTGGGTGGCGTAAAACAAAGTCAGACACAGAACACTGTAGTTCTGCTTCATTCTGTAGTCATTCTTGGTTTGTCTATGGCAGGAAAGAATGGGATTTGGCCCATTGATCTATTTAAGGTCAAAGCACCTAAATCAGCTATAGAGCAATCAGATAAAATGATGCTCATCAATTTCATTTTGAAAAAATAATCTCACAAAGTAAGGCAGGTCAAAAACAGAACAGCAGATGGAGGACGTAATGTTCTGGGCTTTTTCAGACTCAACCAAACTATTTAAATCAGCTGGGTGAGAAGATACCACCAAAATCCTGCCAACGTATGGAATGGTATACCTATTTTTTTGCTTTAGCAATGTGGGTGGATCACAATTTTCACTTCTGTGCCTCTCCAATGTTAATAAACTACCCATAAAGGGATCGGAATTTTAATTTATTAATTTACAAACACAGTTTCTAACCTCATCGGTCTTTGCTTTGGAACAATGGTTCATATCTACGCTGATAAATTTGGAACTATCAGTTCAAACATGGAATTTAAGAGAGCATATGACTCTATCTCTGTTGGTCTTCTCTCTTTACCTACAAGTAATTACAATGTTACAAGTTTCTTTACAGAACTATCTGATTTCTGTTAATGGGGTTAATATAATAGATAATAGATAAGAAATGTAACAATAATTTTATAAGACATCTACTATCTCATTAATCCATTCTATTAGTAACCATTCAGTGCTCAACTCAGCAAAGGTGGCACAGCTGTTCAGTTTGGACTGTAAAAGTACAATCAACATAACTAAATAGAAGAGCTGCAGTATGAAGTATTGCACAGACGCAGCCCTGTTAATGGTACATTAAATCATTTTTTTATGTGTTTTGTGTAACAAAGCTACAGAATCCATTGAACATTTATTTTTTGAGTTAATCTATTTTTATTCTAGTAAAGAAATTCCCTCTAAAAGCCTCAATATCTTACTTTTTGTTGTTACTTTTTTAAGGACCCTCAACTCTTGCTCTAATTTCCATGTTTCACCATAAATATAGCAGCACCATTTAATGGGTAACAGAAAAAAACAAGCAGCTGATGAATGTCTTTTTTAGAAAATCTTACCAGCAATAAAAGAATAATTTGAATATTCTGACTCTTAAGTGGCTTGTGCACGGCCAGAGAGTCAACACATAATAATAAAGGGGAATTCAAAGTTTTTGCAATGTTTAAAGTTAGTTGATTAGTAAACAAAGTCATTTAGATTAGTTTGATGTGAAATAATGCACTGCAGAGAAACTTACCAAGTCACCTACAAAACCTACTTTTCTGGGTTTTTATATAGTGTTGATTATAATACAATAATGTTAAATCCAGCATGTTCCTCGTTCAGTAACTTTCTGGTAATTGGCTGTAATTTGGTAACATCATTTGGTAAAAATGAAAAAACAAAAAACAAAAAAAAAATGTTTCCATATCTTTAATCCATTTTATTTAATATTTTATTAGTTTGATTCAATAGCAGTAATGTGATGACAATACATTCATTTTTGGAAAATGCATAGAAATTCATTGTATGAAATATTTCCTGAGATGTTTTTGTCAAAGAAAGATGTAAGGTGAAAGAAATCTTCCTCTGAGATATTCACGTTGTACTGCCTCAAAACCTGTTGAAATAACAGTTTTATCAGCACTTCATCAAAGATGCTCCTGTCAGAATGACCACCACACATCAGATATCACAATATATTCTCTTTCTGGCTCGTGACAGAGAGCGTCTCTGAGCTAGGTGGTGGCACTGTTGCCAACTCATCAGTGAGGAAAGTCGCTATTGGCTGTCCTAAAAGTCACTAGAAGTCACCAAATGACGTATTTGCCTTATTTGCATAATGGTTGTGGGAGAGTAAAAAGTGAGTAAAAATACCTTAAATATGTTATAACTACAAATGAACTCTGAATAAATTAAATTCTTCTGTCAATTCGTTTTTTGTTGCCTTTGAAATAGGCCTTATCACACTGAAGAATTTCCCTCTGGGATCAATAAAGTATCTATCTATCTAACACGCATTTATATTTATATCCTGCTCTGTAGATAGGGGGCGGGGTCAGCGGCGGCTTTGGGCATACACAGTTCATTTGCAGTGTGAGTGTGGAGTGGTGAGGGTCTGCTCTGACTGTGAGACTGAGCACTGTGAGTGTAGTGGGTGGTGGAGTGGTGAGGGTCTGCTCTGACTGTGAGACTGAGCACTGTGAGTGTAGTGGGTGGTGGAGTGGTGAGGGTCTGCTCTGACTGTGAGACTGAGCACTGTGAGTGTAGTGGGTGGTGGAGTGGTGAGGGTCTGCTCTGACTGTGAGACTGAGCACTGTGAGTGTAGTGGGTGGTGGAGTGGTGAGGGTCTGCTCTGACTGTGAGACTGAGCACTGTGAGCGTAGTGGGTCGTGGAGTGGTGAGGGTCTGCTTTGACTGTGAGACTGAGCACTGTGAGTGTAGTGGGTGGTGGAGTGGTGAGGGTCTGCTCTGACTGTGAGACTGAGCACTGTGAGTGTAGTGGGTGGTGGAGTGGTGAGGGTCTGCTCTGACTGTGAGACTGAGCACTGTGAGTGTAGTGGGTGGTGGAGTGGTGAGGGTCTGCTCTGACTGTGAGACTGAGCACTGTGAGTGTAGTGGGTCGTGGAGTGGTGAGGGTCTGCTCTGACTGTGAGACTGAGCACTGTGAGTGTAGTGGGTGGTGGAGTGATGAGGGTCTGCTCTGATTGTGAGACTGAGCACTGTGAGTGTAGTGGGTGGTGGAGTGGTGAGGGTCTGCTCTGACTGTGAGACTGAGCACTGTGAGTGTAGTGGGTGGTGGAGTGGTGAGGGTCTGCTCTGACTGTGAGACTGAGCGCTGTGAGTGTAGTGGGTCGTGGAGTGGTGAGGGTCTGCTCTGACTGTGAGACTGAGCACTGTGAGTGTAGTGGGTGGTGGAGTGGTGAGGGTCTGCTCTGACTGTGAGACTGAGCACTGTGAGTGTAGTGGGTTGTGGAGTGGTGAGGGTCTGCTCTGATTGTGAGACTGAGCACTGTGAGTGTAGTGGGTTGTGGAGTGGTAAGGGTCTGCTCTGACCGTGTGACTGAGCACTGTGAGTGTTGGGGGACGGGGCTTATGGCAGCCCCCGCTGCTCGCTGAGCATAGTAACTGAAGATCATGTGTGTTCACCTCAGAGTCTCCAAAAGTCTCCAATAACACCAGAAACTGTCGCTAGATTTGTCGCTAGTTGCTTTAAGAAAAAAAAGTCGCTAGAGGGTCTGAAAAGTTGGCAACACTGGGTGGTGGGAGGGTGAAGTAAAACATAATTTTATGGATTAATATTATTGTACTCTGCCCCCCACAGGTGCACTGTGACACAAACACCAAAAGACATGTTAGAGGCAGGCAAAAGTCATTACATTTGGTTTCAAGATAACAGGAGAAGAAGAATATTGCCTATTAAAAACAGTGTTTAATAAGATGAGAGATAGGAACTAACTGAAGGTCTATTTTGATGATGAAGAAATAAATACATTGTTTGTCATAAGAAGTTTAATAATTATAATAATTATAATTATAATAATTATAATTATAAATCAGTTCACTTTACTAGACCAGTTTCCTAGAATTTGGAATAATCTCTGCATTAATAACAAATTTGATTATAACAGTTAAGTTACCAAATATTATACCTTTCTGAAGTCCTGTACAGAAATCTTCCCTGTACGCTCTTTGTCATAGGAGACAAATGTCCGTCTGATGGTTCTCCAGTTGAGCTGGACAGGACCAAACAACCTGAGCAGGGCATCCACACCCTGCCTGCTTAGGGGCCCAGCACTCATCTAAAGACAAGCGATGGAGACATATAGCATGCTAGGTAATGTAGTCAAAATAAAACTTTACACCCTAAAGGTTGCCATCAATATCCATTTCATACTACCATTAAATCACTGTTTCTAAGTAGTCAAGCATGCAGGTATTTCTGATTACCTTTGCCTTAAATTAGCACAGAACTGAATTTTCAGAGCTGTGTGCACAAATAATATTTTGAAATCAGATCTCAGCCACTTTCATAAATCAGATTTGTGAAAGGCCAGATCAGACTAATGTGGCAGCAGTGTCTAACCAGCCAGTAAACGCTACAAAAGCATCTCTTATTTACCTTCATCACGCTCTAATAATAAACTGCTAAAAACTATTCAGAGAAAATTATCTTCAGTTGGTCTGCTGGTAATCTTTTTGTTTGCTGTTGCCACTTTTAATCATTCTAATTACAATACAATATCTTTTGTAACACATAAGAGCCAAGTAACTCCAGTAATGTAAAAGAGTGCTAGAATCATTCACAGTGCAAACAAGTACAGAAGCCTCACTGGTGTTCTGGGCAGGGTCAGCCTGCGTCTGCCATTGCAGGTTTTGGCCTGAGGTTTGAGCAAGAGTACAAAGTGCTGGAAAAATTCGGAGTAACAGACGTGTCCCATTTTGCTGATGTTATATTTCTCAGAGAGCTGGTCAAACTGAGGCTTTGTTAGGTCAATGTGGAGATTCTCCAGGATGTCTATGGGAAACACATAAAAACATCAACTTTGTAAAGTGTGTAACACTGAAACCACTACTGTATACTGAGTATACTGAGTACAGTATTCATTTGATTGTATGGTAAATTGTTTTGGATAAAGAGATGTAAATAACAATGCAGTCCATTTTATTTGGTTAAAATCACTGAACATGAGCAAAATTGGTTTGCCTCTAACAACAGTACCATTATTAACCATACCTAAGAAAGCCTCGTTGGTAATCTCTCCAGTTCTCCCTGTGTCGGTCTCCTTACACCTCCTCTGGACCTCCCTCCAGCAGCCATGAATCTGGGAGCGCAACCTCCGCTCAAGCGATTCAGAGTCCAATGGCACAGAAATTGTACCACATACTGTGGTGGAACCCTTGAGCTGATCTGGTGTTAATGACTGGGTTTATATGGAACACAATCAAACATCTGATCAATTGTGAATTGATTAAAAAACGCTTGCACATGTTGCTGTATTGTTATTGTGAGTACAGCCTGCTGACTCACTAGCCTTGAACCTTCAAGTTCTTTCAGACGCGACACGTTACACAAAATAAAAGATCTTAAATCCAGACTTTTCTTTGAAGTTTGTATCTTTACAATGAATTTAAATATACAAAACAAAAGGTGAATTCTTAACTTTTAGGTAAAACAACGTGACGGTCAAAGGACTTTGATGCTCTGAGGCTCGAGGCTTCTGCTGGCTTCTACACGTCCTCATGCTATTTTACTAAAACTCCGCAGCCAATCAGATTGCATCACATTAAAGCAGCTACATTCCTCTTTATATTACTCAAATGCAAAAGCCACAAATATTAATGAAGAATGAAATCTGAACTTACTATATACCCTTTTAACTAAAACAGTTATAGACAACAAAACACTTAATTTGTTTAGTAACAGTAAGCCTTATGGTTCACCAAGTACTACAGAATATTTGGTAAACAATATGAAACTAATATATAGGGCATGTATTTATGAGAGTGAGAAAGGAAAGTCTGAACCTGAGTTTTAGGGTTTAACATAAAATAGAGAGTAGCTAAAGACAGATGTATACATGGAAACATATAGTAAACCTTTCTCTGTTCCAGGATGGAGGATGCAGATTTAGAGCACCGAGAAAGAACAGCAGGTGAGCTCTCTGGTGGGAATAAATGGAATAGAGATGGTGTTGCTCGAGGCTTTTCCTGCTCTTGTCTTTCTCCGCTGAATTTCTGCAGGAACTTGCGGTAATCTAGACGGTCAATTGAATTGACAGGCAGCATTTTCCACAGCTTTTCAAACTGAAAGAGAACACAGTATGTCCTGCTCATGGGGTGGTGGAGAACAAAATGGGCTTGGTAAAGGTTTTAAGTATCTATTTAGTTGTACAATGACTTACCTGAGCAACAGTGAGTCTCATAAAGTGGTGGTCACAGATGACCTTGAAGTGTTCTTTTGAAATGGAATTTGTGCCGGCAAAATCCAGATCCATCATCTCCTTGGTAATGATGTCAAGACGGGCAGAGACTACCTCTCGAATCCTTTGTAATATGTCACTGATTGGCAGAGGGTGGGCCTGGTTTGGGAAGCGCATCTTCTGGATCTTCTCCAGCCATTTTTCAGATGTCTTTAAAGAACCACAAAAATAAACTTGATAATAGTTTACAAATACTGTTTAACATATTTACACTAGTAATATTTAATAATCATATGTCTATATAATGATCTGTGTTCTTCAGCTATTGCTTTTTTCATTGGGGAACGTCCATCCATCAATCCATTCATCCTTTTCACCTCTTGATTGTCAAGGTTGAAGGTTTGCAAAAAGTGCTTCCAGTCTACCATGGTTTCTTCTCCATCTCTAACTGAGAGTTTAGCCAGAAGCTTCTCGTATTGCACATCAGAGAGCCTGATGCAGAAATGATCCAGCACCCGGCGAAAGTCAGACTGAGTTATCATGCCATTTTTAGTTTTATCAAATGCTGTGAAAGCCTGTGATGAACAAAAAAACAGAAAAGAGATTGGTTACCACACCACAACTCAATTTGACAATTTTAATAGAATTGAAATGTGAATGGAAGAACTATTTACACAGCATTGGAATACAGCTGTTAATAAACCAAATGTTTGTTAGAGATTTTTACAGTGTTACATCTCCTGAGAAATTGATTTTGGTCCATATATGCATGAGTTCAGTTTTACACCTGCAGTGAATTCAGTTAAGTACCTTGGAGAGAGTGCTTGAGGAGTAAGTGACCAGCTCCCCAACTCTTTGTAAGACTCTCTCAGGGCTTAGTTCCCCTACATCTTCTCCTGGTGTAGGATACCCTCTGGACTGGCTAGATGGAGATTCCATTACAGCTCTAGGACCAGCAAGATGCTCAAGAAAATCAAGGTAAGACAGCCTACTGTGACAGACGTTAAGTCCAAGACTGAGGGAAAGCAGGAGGGAACAACAAATGACGAAGAAAAAGAGGAATTACCATCACCAGCCAGCTCTCCTGTGCATCTGTGTCTACTGCTACACTCTCAGCTACATCACTGTGCCATCCAGATGCACTAGCATTGAGATAGGATGGGACTGTTTCAGCTCACGCCCACTTTACATAAAGACTCAGTCAGAGACTGCCTCAGCCAGAGACTGCCTCAGTCAGAGACTGCCTCAGTTCATACACTGACTCTATCTGTGCAGCTTCTAAAGCTTTGCTATCCAGATTCCAAACAGAGACTCTTTTCTTTGGTATTTAGTTTAAACTGTAAATACTGTTTGACCAGAGGAGGATGGGTCTACTCTTGTGAGTCTGGTTCCTCCCAAGGTTTCTTCCTAAGGGAGGTGTTCTTGCCACTGTTTCCTCTGGCTTGCTCACTGGGGGAACTGTCTGTTTTCAAAAACTCTGTAAAGCTGCTTTGAGACAACATCGTTGTAAAAAGCGCTATATAAATAAACTTGATTAGACTTGGAAATTTGCTTTACCTGTTGATTAGATTAAGTAACTGGCATTCTTCTATCAGGTAACCATGTCTGTTTAAAAGACACAGCAGGTCTGTCACTGTCACGTCGCCATGTCCACCCTTATCCAATGCCACCAGACTTCTGCGCACATCTTCAAAGTTGAGCTGTAACCAATCTCTGCAAGCATAAAATAAGAAAAAAGAAGTGAATAATATCCAAACATCGCTAAAAGTTAAACAGAAGCTTGAGCTAAAATGAATTGGATTAATTTATTGGCACTAATGTGCCTTTAGTTCTATGCATGTTACTCACCTTAGCTTGTGCAGTGGGGTCTCTGTACTGGGGGTCATACATTCTGTTCTGCTTGTGGTTCTTTCTGGTTTACTCTCTGGCTGTGAAAACTCATGTGGTGTGATGTTCAGCTTGTCCAGGAATTGTGTCTGAGTGACATATCCTTTCCCATCCTCATCATACCTAGCATAAATAGGGCATCTGGGATCAACTATCCATATCTGTCTATACTCTTCTATTTAAGAGCAATACATTTTCAGACGTCTGTAAAGATGCATTATACATTGTGTGTTAACCAGTAACAATAAGTACAGTGTGTGTTTTTTTACCTTGCCCATATTTTCTCGTATTCTCTTGGAGTGATGGGCAAGTAGTATTTGTAAAGGACGTTCCTCAGATCATTCTTAGTAATTATGCTTTCACCATCCTCACCATACTGGCTGAAAGTCTGTAAAAAAAAATTATATATTAGATGCTTTCTGAGATTTCGCCAACCCTCCAAGCTGCGACCAAATTCTCAAAGTCGACAGAACCACAGGATTAGCTGAGTATTGTTCCTGGGACAGTGGAAGAGTTGAAAAGACCATAGCAGACAAAGAAGTAGAACTACGAGACAAGGATTCCAATCTACACCAGTCTGTCTCAGGTGAGTGTAGCCAAAAGCAAATCTTTTGCACACTGGCGGCCAAATAATAATAATAGTAGTAGTAATAGTAACAGTAATAGTAATAATTTCCTAATCCAATGGACCTTTTCAGACCAAATGAAATTAGTGACAGCCATATCAATGTCTTTAAAAAATGATTTAGGTAGGAATACAGGGAGGCAGTGGAACAAAAATAAAAATTGGCCAAGGAGAGAGGAAGACTATACATCAGCATTCATCTCTGCAATCAAAGGAGGGTAATTAGCACGTACAGTAGATGATATATTATGAGTAATAATAATACCTAAGTATCTAAGGCCCGCTGGTGAAAAGCAGAATGGGATGGTGGCCTGAGTTAAATTATGAGCATACTGACTCACAGGGAAGTTTCGCTTTTCTGAAAATGTAATTTATAACCCGAAAAAGACCCAAATTCTTTTAATATTGATTCTGCTACTCGTTACCAGAGGGTCTCGGAGATATAAAAGTAAGTCATCTGCATATAGGGAGACTTTGCTGTCTATACCTTGTCGCAGAATACCTTTGATATGCTGAGATGACCGAAGAGTAATAGACAATGGCTCCAAAGCTAGAGCATATAACAACGAAGACAAGGGGCAACCTTGATGTGTCCCACGAACTAAGGGAAAATATGGGGAGCTAACCGAATTAGTGCACACGCTTGCCTGAGGGGTGGTACAGAGCAATTTGATCCAAGAGATAAGTTTGTCACCAAACCCAAATTTACTTAGAACAAAAAACTCCATGCAATCAAAGGCTTTTTCTGCATCTAAGGACATGATAACTTCCGAAGCATGGGGAGTACTTGGAGTAAATATTATATTTAATAACTTTCGGATATTAAAAAAATAGGTGTCATTCCTTAATAAAACCTCTTTGTTCTTCCAAAATAACCAAGGGTAAGATGTTTTCCATGCATTTGGCCAAGATTTTAGCTAAATTTTTATGCTCACAACACTGAAGGCTTATTGGCCTGTATAAGATACACAAAAGTGAAATAGTGGCTTGGATTATTGTCGGTGGTAGCTTACCATTCTGGAGGGATTCATTATACATATTTAATAAAAAGAGGGGCCAACTTATCACAGAATTACTTATAGAATTCAATAGTAAACTCGTCCGGGCCAGGCGCCTGGCCATTTTTCATAGATTTAATGGCATCTGTTATTTCTTGTAAAGAAACTGGGTTGTTAAGTTCAGTACTTGTTGCCAGATCTAGGGATGGAATTTCAAGATTATTTATGAACAAGTGCATTCGATCTGTATTGACAGGACCCTCCGATGCATATAGTGTAGAATAAAATTTCTCTAAGACTTTATTAATGTTCATTGGATTAGTGACCAAATTGCCTGTATCATCTAATATCAACCTAGATGCTGCCTGTCTTCTAAGTTGGTGATCTAACAGGTGGCTGTTTTTGTCTCCATATTCATAAAGATGCCCCTTAGAACGCAGGATAAGGGCTTCTGCCTCTTTAGTGGAAAGTAAATTATACTCAGACTGAAGATCAAGGCGTTTGTACAGTACTGTGGAGGGATTTAGGGCTATTTTCCTATCTAGAGCCGCTATAGATATAGACAGGTCCTCCAACTGTTTCAGTCTGGTCTTTCTCTCGAATGTCGAATATGAAATAATTTCACCCCTTAAACATGCCTTGAGTGTTTCCCACAAGATAGCATTAGACATTGAATTAGATTTGTTAGTAGCCAAGAAGAAATCAATAGAGTTAAAGATTTTAGTGCAAAATTCTTCATTCGACAAGAGTAGAGCACTAAAGCATGGTCAGATACAAGCGATTGTTCCAACCTTTTTAATGCTGGCAAAAAACACATTGGAGGCGAAGTGTCAGTATCAACTGTTCGATCCTCCTCTGCAGCAGTGGCCAAACGGGAACTGGATTTTCTCTCTCAGATTGCGTGACATTGTGTGGTCTGGTACACTACCGTAACTAATCTCATGCATGGTGCCAGGTAAGATGCTTTATTTTAGTAAAAATGAACACAACCCGTGGGAGCAGTGCTGACACACATCAATGAAATCTATCGTGATGTAATTTATCTTGATAACAATAAATACTGTCATATTGCCCGTCCCTTTAGATCTATAAAGACAGATGTGGTAGTTCTATAATTGCTTATAAGAGAATGCCTGTAGAAAAGTATAATTGTATTGCATATTTTATTGTATTGTATATTTTTGCTCTGCAATTGTCAAGAACTGCCCTTCTTGTAAAAATGCAATTCAACTGGGAAAGCTACATGAAGATTGTTAGATAAAAGTGAGTTTGACAAAAGATAAAGAGTAAGTGGACGTGGTTTAGAGTAATGTACCAGTCACCTTTGAGAACTTTGCCCACTCTGCACGGACAGAGGCCATCAGATGGGTGTGAACCTGCTCACAAGCACGCTCAAGCAGCTGATCAGCTCTGATAACACAAATAAAAACAAACAAACAAAAAAAACATTACGAGCAGTTTTTTCCTATGTTGCCTTTTTAAAGTGTATGAAATTCAAAGTGCTCACGTCATGTTAGTGACAAGCTGTAGTCCTTCTGTACTCTTCTTAGTCCGGATCCTGTGGAAGAACTCAGTGTAGTTCAGATTGGAGCCAGCCTTAAAGCCTAGCAGCTCCAGCAATTTCTGATATTCCTGTTCCTTAGTGACAAATTTCAGACTGTCAAACAGAACTCTGAAGTCATTCCGATACACCAGCCCATCTCTGTTCTTGTCCATCAGACGGAATGCCGTTAGAACATCCTAAGAGGAAACGATAAGAAATCTTCCTCACTGTCTGATATAAGGTCTGTTTTTAAGTAGAGGTAGAGTGAAAGATCATACCCCATGGACGTCTTTGATTCTCTTCTCAAGTTGATTAAAACAGTCCTCAGCAGACATCACGCCATCGGCTTTAACGTTGCTTGACTTTATTCCTTGCTCTTCACTTTCTTCTGCTATGGTGTCTATGTAGAAAAATAAATATTTGGGTCAGCATTTTATAAGTTTGGCCAGTTAAAAGGTCATACCGAAGTGTTGCTAGCGTTCTTACCTTCATATTTGGCCATAAATTCTGCAAAGGAGATCTGTCCATCATTGAAACCAAGAGCTTGGATGAGGGTCTGAAACTCTGGTGCTTGTAGGGAAATTCCACAGTCATCCAGAATCTAAGACAGATGCAAAAAATTAAAAGGCTGAAAAAAAGAAAAAAGACTGAGCAGCGCAGACTGAGTGTTTTTATCTTATGTCCCTGTAAAAACTGATTCTGATTAAGCAAATTATACTTAAAATTTTATTAAAAATGCACACAATAAAAATATGTTTATGATGTTTCTCAATATGTTTATGTATACTGAACCTAAAACTTAGAGAATGAACTAAACTCAAAAAGCTCATCAAAATCTACATAGTTCTAGACATGAGTGCAACATTGATAAACTAAGTTGGGGCAACTTATTTTCGTTCAGATTAAATCTAAAGCTGCAAAACGGGCGCCATTTGATATAAAGTTTCTTATCACCTCAAATATTAGTCAAAACCTAATTTCTACATGTAAAATAACTTTGTAAGAGTGTATTTACAGATGTATATCTGCATTAATGCATTAACTGGCTAACTGATTTGCTTTCTAAATTGCGAGGTTATTTTTCCCCTTCGTTTGGCTTTCTGTTGAATGTACATTACTTAATTGTGAACAGGTAACTGTTAACGCTTGAATGCTATCCATGCTTGTGAATTTTCAGTTAACTTAAAGACCTCTGCAGTTACACCCCTCCAAACACCGCAAATAAAAAAGCATCAAGTGTTATAAATCCAAGGAATTTTAAATTAGTCAGAACATATCTCTGCTGTCCAATGCCAAACACACATCTCCATTTTTGTCCATTTAGTTTCTCTATATCATCTGAATTCTGTAGCTGTGCTGTACGCTGTGCAATAAATTCCAGATGAACAGACCAAAAGAAATGCTTTCAAATGACTTGGAAGAACTTCAGTGTTACATTAACTTCTATTTAAAGTTAAGAACATTTGTGTGTTAGCCTGTAAAGAGCTGCATGTTTTTACATTTACATTTAAGGCATTTGGCAGATACCCTTATCCAGAGTGACTTACAACAGTGCTGCGCTGTATAGTCAGCAAGTATCCTAAGCTAGTATGTATGGACCAGAATACAAAAGATATCTCAAGCTTAGATGATGCAGAGTACAAACTCTGAATAAATGCAGATGTAGTATTTGATGTTTGAAAATTTATTTATTTGAGAGGTAGTTAAGTGGCCTTATATTTTAAGAAATACAAAAACAAAAAAATTTGGGTAAAAGTTTGCTTGGATCTTTCTATGTTGGTAGAACTTTAAAAAATGAGTTAGAATAACTTGAATTTGTAGTCCTTCATTTGGACTTCATTTAGTTGAGTTTATTACAAAACCTAAGTGGATTCAACCTCACTATGTTGAGTCAACTTAACCCCCCATCAACTCAAAATATTTGTTAGTTAGAATGTGATAATTTACTTAAGTATATTTTAAGTGGCTTAGATAAGTTGTATTTACTTAAAAGAACAGAAAGATTCATGCAACTATTGTCAATTATTGTCTTAATTTTTTCAAAGTAATATTAACACCTCATTTTTTACAGTGTAGGCCCTGGGTTCTCAAAATTGTGGACAGTTTACAGGCATCCTTGAGTTAATTACCTTCTGGAAATTGCTCTGGAGTATAACTGAAGACTTGCAGATTGCCATTAGATAGTGCTCGAGAGTGACTCCATGCATCAGCAGCTTGTCTCTGAGCCTCCTAAGAACAACACCCACCACCTCCTGCTTCCTAGTGCTGTCCATATAAGTGCTCGCATTTCTGTAAATCAAAGATTGCACAATGTTTGACAAAACAAAAACAAAAAACCCTCTCTTTTACTCTTTATAGACATGATGTTGGAAACCATAGGCAAGGCCATGTGAAATTTTAGGTGTGCATGGAATGCTAATGCTCCATCTTTGGAGCATTTATTTTTAATGGTGAGGTTAAAAAACGTGTAAATTGTTCTCCAAACTTTTACTTTAATCAAGTCTTAGAACGTACCTCTCCATAATGCCAGGACTATTGTTAGAATTCCTTATCTTTCCACTCCTCTTGGAGATGCCAAGGCTCATCATTAACAGCTTGTAATTCACCTGTCCAGATTCCATAAATGGTTCACAGAGCCTATAGGAAAGCACAACATTGAGAACGTTAGTACAATTTGTGCCTGCTGCAGTCATGCTAGATCACTGTGTAACACTGTGTGACTCTCACTTGTTAAAATGGCTTTCATACAGTGGTGGTCCATACTGCAGCATCAGCTCTCTCAAATCTTCAGGGGGAAGGCAGCAGCTCTGTGTTGGGTCTGCACAGCTTAAAGATGCCATCACTGAATCATACTGCTCAGACAACTTTTCTTTAAGAATTTTCTCGACCTACAAATAAAATATGTAATTTGCATATCAGATTTCTGGTTGGGGTAAATTTAAAAAAGCAAAATACTTTTTGTATTGCAATTGATGATGCAATTCAAACTGAAATAAACAGTCTAATCAACATGATTGTGCTTTCTTGCCCAGGTTACATTTAAGGTCACAAACATTCATAAGAAATACCTTAAAAACAAGTCATTTATATAATTTAATCATAAATTACTATCATATGTATATTAGACTGGTGTACCATTGCCTCACATTCCAATAGCAGTGTCATCTGCAGCTTTTGACAGCTGTCAGTGTCATAAGTGCCATAAGCAAGCGATACTGTCACAGGACGGTCAAGGGGGCAGATCCAAGTGCAGAAAGGGAAGCCAGAGAGACTGGGTTTTAATATACTAAAGCCAAATTTGAAGTGAAATCTAATATAAACTAACTGAATAAACTTCAGTTAGTTCAGAACGCTGCAGCTAGAGTACTAACTAAAACCAGAATATTCCATCACATCAGTCCAGTTTTATCAGCTACACTGGCTTCCTGTTAAATTTCGTATCCACTATAAAATTCTTTTACTGACGTATAAAACCCTGCACGGTCTCGCACCGGAGTACCTGCAAGATTTTATTTCCTATAATGAATCGCCACGCTTACTCAGATCACAGGATGCTGGTCTTCTATTAGTTCCTAAAATTCAGAAGACTTTAATGGGGGGAAGAGCTTTTTCCTACAAAGCCCCCAAACTGTGGAATAATCTCCCAGTTAATGTTCGGGACTCTGACACAGTCTCTACACTTAAGTCCAGACTAAAAACATACTTGTTCAGTTTGGTAACTGAGCTACATTCTGGAATGCTTCTCATCTTCTATATTAATCCAAACCAAAACTGACCTTGTTTTTCTTTTGTCCTTCTTTCTGAGGTAATAACCTTCCACCTGTCCTTCATCTGTGTCATCTGCTGCACCTCGACTGCATTACTGTATCATCCAGATGTAGCACCTGAGCAGCTTCTCTCCTTTCTGTTTATAATCAGATCTGCCAGAGTCACCAGCTACACTCTAAAACGCTTCTCATCCTCTGTATTAATCCAAACCAGAACTAACTTTGTTTTTCTTTTTCTCTTTCTCTTTGAGGTAATAACTGCCCACCTGTCCTGCCAAATACTGTTTGAGGTCTGACTGTCAGGGCCTCCTCGTCACCTGGCACCAACCAGCTCTCCTCTTCATCTGCTACACCTCGACTGTATTACTATATCCTCCATATGTAGCACCTGTGCAGCTTCTCTCCTTTTAGTTCATTCTGTTTATAATCAGATCTGCCAGAGTCACCAGCTACACTCTAAACTCTCCTCATCCTCTGTACTAACTTAAACTAGAACTAACTCCATCTCTTTTCTCTTTCTGAGGTAATAACCGCCCACCTGTCCCGCCGAATACTGTTAAAGGGGTGACCACCTGGTACCTGTCACTTGGCACCAACCAGTTCTCCTCTCCATTCGTGCCATTTGCTCCTTCCTTGACTGCATCGCTGTATCATCCACCTGATGTACCACCTGTGCAGCTTCAAAAGCTTTTACCTTCAGACTCAGCTTTAGTTTAATAAACTGTAACTACTGTGTGATCAGAGGAGGATGGGTCTCTGCTTGTAAGTCTGGTTCCTCCCAAAGTTTCCTCCTCCAGTTGAGGGAGTTGTTCCTGCCACCGTTGCCTCTGGCTTGCTCACAGTGAATAAAGTGTTGTGACTTCATGTTTTCATGCTTTCAAACTCCTGTAAAGCTGCTTTGTGACAACATCGTTGTAAAAAGCGCTATACAAATAAACTTGACTTGACATATTGGTGATAATTAACAATAAATCAATAAGGGGGGACATATGAGGAGATACAAATACAAAAAATATGGGGGGGGTGCAAAATAGGGGGATTAGTTGTGCTTGAACTGCTCAAAGCTGGATTTAAACCAGCCACCTGAGGCTTACCAGCTAAGGGAGTTACCACTGCACCACAGGTGGAAAATGGAGTAACTCCCCTCAAGTGTAGGGGGAGGGGCAAATAAAGGAAAAGCCAAAATTGCTGCAAACATCCAGAAGAGGGTTTCAGTAAACCAACATAAAAGAACCAAAAATGCCTCTAGATTGAGGGAAAGGAAAGAACCTTAATTGAACAAAAAACAGAGCAGCTAAAGTCTGGCTCTGTTTAAAATAGTGCTTCATTCCCTTTTTGTTATTTTCTTTTTCTTTGTTTACCCCTTTTTTGGTCACAGAGCTGGTTAAGCTTTTCTTTCTTTTTACTTTTTCAGCTCTTTTAGTCATACTGGCTTTTTCTTTTGTCAATTCATTCTTTTATTTCTCTCTTTCTTTCTTTGTCTTTTCTTTTTTCTCTAAGTACTGTCTAGTCACCAGCAGGGGCAGCCAGTTGGCACTGATTTCCCTTAAGCATTCTGGGACTTGAAGTTCCTAGGGGCCACGGTGCCTTGCCGGGGTCACGCGCTGCAATACTTTTAGAATTATTAGAAATATATATTACAAAAACAATCATTTTAGGCTGTGCGCTACGTACTGCAGTCCAGGTTGCTGTAGCTGACTGAGGTAAAGCAGAAAGCTGAGACTGGGTCTCTGTTGAATTGCTCCTCTGCTCCTGACCCTGCAAATGACATTTAAAAACAACACTGCTCACATGACTATACTGAAAATGCAAGCTGGTGCATGTTAAAAATGACTTCAGAGTGAAGGATTGTGTATTAGTCAGAGATCAGACAGTGATTTTAGACAAATAGATGCTTGACATGATTTTGTGAACGTATAAGCAATGTTGCAGAAATGTTACCGTTGCTGGTCTTTTTTGCTGGATAAAGTCCATGAAGTGCTGGTAGTTGATGGTTCCTGAATTCTCACAGAAGAGATCTATCAGCCCTTTGAACTGCTCGTCTGTCAGCTTTATGGTCAGACCCTCCAGAAGCCTCCGCAGATCAGGTCTGCTGACCTCTCCAGTTCTGTTCTGTTAAGTTAAAAACCAGCCCAACCCATAACAACTTTTATGTAAAGAGATTGTTACATTTGTAATTTTACAATTAGGTTTTTTACAACAGCTTAAAAATGACAATGATGAACTATGATTTTATTTTCTCATAGTTTACAGTACAGTTAAACAAACCTCATCCAAGACCAGGAAGCCTCTCTTCAGAAGATGGAAAACCTTAAGTATCTGCTCCTGTAACTTTGGGAAGACTTCTTCAATATCAGGCAAGTTAGGGGTTACAGTTCCTGTGACATTTCTAATGGAGACAAAATCAGGTGATTGTAAAAATGTTTACATTGGTTCTGTAAAAGTTCTGCTATCAAGGACTTTGTGTACCACATGCTTACATGTATTCGTGTATTAAGGAATTATTAATTAATTACTCTGGATTATTTTGTAACTTCTCTGTAACTACTAATCCTTGAATTCACTAGTATTGAGAGTGGTAAACTGAAGCCTAGCCTAGAGTTAAACAAAATTCTTAAGATTCTGGCTCACCCCACAGTTGTCATCTGCTTTTCCTCTCTAAATAGACCAATAAACTTTCTCCAGTCCACAGGTTCTGTAGGGTTCACTCCAAATCTGATCAAAATAAAATACAAGTTAAATTTAACCACTGCAGAATCCGCTACTAATATACGCCCAGAGAATTATCCTCATACCTGCTCAAGAGACTCGGAAAAATGCTGTCACTGATTGGAAAAAGGAAACTGCTCAGGACTGACTTCAGGTCATCAAGGGAGACAACACCACTCTCTTTGACATCAAACGCTTGAAGTGCTTTTTCCACAAAAGCACAGTTTGTGCTCATCTATTACACAAAACACAATGTACGTTCAGAGTTATGATATTTTATTCTAATGCAGGTCGGTTATAGTTGGAGTAATCTGTCACATACTCACTTTTTTCAGAAACTTGGTGTGGATTTCTTCCAAAGAATCTACAGTCTCAGCTGAAGCAGAGCAAACTGATGTCCTGCTTTTGGGTCTCGCTTTTGATCGGTTTACTGCATTCCAGGTTTTTGTAGAGATAAGTGAAAGGGGAAGGTTTGTGAATTGGGCAGTTGAAACAGACAGCCTCAAAACAAAACTTCAGAAAAATAAATTAATTATAGGCAACTGGGGGATGGCAAAAGGATGTACTTTCTTTTTTGCCTGGGTATTTTGGGTGTCATAACCTCACACACTATCATGTTTGACTTGTAGCATAATAAGCTATAAAGCATTCTGTTTGCCTGCTTTGTTTGACCAGGTTATAATCTTTGAAGTTATCTGTTGGTTATTTGGCCTTTACAGTTACAGTTATATGACAGAAGCTTTATAGTTGTCCATTTGACTTGTTATTTGACCCGGTCATAGCCCCTCTAATATGTTTTGTCTGGTTATTCGACCTAGTTATAGTCCATCTAGTATGTTTTGTCTGATTATTTATATGAGGGGTTGTGCTGCACTGCCAGCTGTCAGCAGGGGGACTGCTCAGTGCAGGGTAGAAAATGGCAGTCCCAGAGTGCACAGTGGTGATCAGTGCCAACCAGCTGCACCTGTGAGACAGGACAGCTTCGCTGTTATTTGAGGTATTTAGAGAAAAGAAAAAAAGAAAGAAAGAAAAAATAGAGAGAAAGAAAAGATTTCAAAGGAAAGTTTCTAAAAAAAAAAGTGTAGGTTTAAAAAAAATGAAAGTTTCTGAAAAGAAAAAGTGAAGGTTTAAGAAAAAAATACATTTTCTGGAAAGAAAAAGTAAATAAAGAGAAAAATAAAGAGAGAGGGCTGAGTTGGCTAAGTTGTTGTTCTATTTGTTTATGCCAAGATTGGCGTCTTCTTTGTTGTGTTTTCCCGCTTTTAGATTTCACATCGCTTTTAGAGCAGTTTCTCCACATAATCTCACAACCCCGTTCATAGCGTTGGGCTGCCAGCTGGAGGTTGGAGTTTAAATATAATATAACATAGAATCAAATTATAATAAAATAAGTAAATCAGTCAACATACAATTATTAAATAAGTAAATAAAATACGCCTAGCACTTGGACCCCCCACTACACCCACCCATAACAATTTAACCTGGTTATTTGACCTGGGTATAGTCCCTCTAGCATGTTAATTCTGGTTATTTGACCTGGGTATAGTCCCTCTAGCATGTTTATTCTGGTTATTTGACCTGGGTATAGTCCCTCTAGCATGTTTATTCTGGTTACTTGACCTGGGTATAGTCCCTCTAGCATGTTTATTCTGGTTATTTGACCTGGGTATAGTTCCTTCAGCATGTTTATTCTGGTTATTTGACCTGGGTATAGTTCCTTCAGCATGTTTATTCTGGTTATTTGACCTGGGTATAGTCCCTCTAGCATGTTTATTCTGGTTATTTGACCTGGGTATAGTCCCTCTAGCATGTTTATTCTGGTTATTTGACCTGGGTATAGTCCCTCTAGCATGTTTATTCTGGTTACTTGACCTGGGTATAGTCCCTCTAGCATGTTTATTCTGGTTATTTGACCTGGGTATAGTCCCTCTAGCATGTTTATTCTGGTTATTTGACCTGGGTATAGTTCCTTCAGCATGTTTATTCTGGTTATTTGACCTGGGTATAGTTCCTTCAGCATGTTTATTCTGGTTATTTGACCTGGGTATAGTCCCTCTAGCATGTTTATTCTGGTTATTTGACCTGGGTATAGTTCCTTCAGCTTGTTTATTCTGGTTATTTGACCTGGGTATAGTCACTTTAGCATGTTTTGCCTGCTTATTTGACCTGGTTGTAGTCTCTATAGTGCTCTGCTTGTCTGGTTATTTGATTTGGTTATAAGCCCTATAGACGTTTGTTTGCTTTGTTATTTAACCCCTATTGTGATCTCATTGACTGATTATTTGAACTGGTTATATTGTTATAGTAGTATCTCTAATGCATTACAGTTTGACAGTGTCATATAAAACTTTTTGTCATTACCAAGTTTTACAGAGTCAGGTGCAATCTTCCTGTAGTTCTCACAATCAACACCAAGCCTCTCAAGAAACTCCTTGTATGACATTGTTTGTGTGTTATTTGGACTGTAGTGTGACCATAGCCTGTAAACAGCAACAAATAACAGTACAGTTAAGTGCAGTTATTTAAATTTAAACTCCCTTGGCCCTACTACTGATAGACAGTGGATGGACCTGTGAAATTCCTGCTGGGTCAAAGGAAAGCAATAGCTCTCCAGAACTCTCCTCAGTTCATGCTGTTGAATCCGCCCATCTCGATTAAAATCAAACAGGCGAAAGGCTCTTGTGATGTTTTTTAGGTTGACTCCAATCTGTTGGAAAGAAAGGCATAATTTAAAAAGTGGAAAAATAAGCTTTTCTGCTACATTTCCAAGAAAAAAGCAAAATTATCCCACCTTGTCCTTCAGGTGGCACTGTAGCTCTCCTAGTTGCCAGCTTCGGCGACTACCGCTTACAGAAGGAGTTCTGCTGCAAGAGACACTGCCATGTTTCTGTGATGGTTCGAGTTCATGCATTTAGTTGAAAACATTTTCAAGTATGCAAATATAAACAATACCTAATTGGTGCTGATGAGACCTTGCAGTATTGTCGCAGGAAATCCAAATAAGGGATTGTTCCATTCACTCTCTTTGGAACCTAACATCAATACAATTTTACAATGAACATGGTTGAAAACTGAAATATTCACTCTCAACACAGGAAGTCTATGCAGTTTTCCAAGCAGAATCTTTTTACATCTTGTTTACAAGATTATATGCTTATCAAAGCAAACTGGGGGTCATGTTTAACATCTGAAAAATTGTTAATTTACTCACCTTTGCTAACAGGGCTTCAAACTGAGACTGGGTAAGAGGCACAAGGAAGCCCTCAATAACACGGCGAAATTCTCCTTTGGTGATCGTTCCCCTGCTTTCTGGGTCAAAGGCACGAAAAGCTGCCCTCAGGTCATCCTTCCTGATCCACATTTTCTTTGAGAGCATGTTCTCAATGTCCGCTAAAGACAGATTCTCATCTGCCACTGACTGCACAGAGGAGGCTAAACAGGAGGAAGAAAAGAGGATACAATCTACAATACTTTGTTAATGTTCACAAATTGACAGCGTTAGTCTACTCCTCTCTGGTCGAAACAGTTCTCCATTAAGCTATTTCATTAGGAGCCCATTAATTCTCTGAACTCTAGAAATGATTCGATAACAACTACTATCAAACTAATATGTACATAATGATAGTGAAGAACTGAAGTATGGTGCCAAGGTGCTAGGCCTAGAGGTGGGTACAACAACCCAAACCTATCCTCAAGTACCAAGACTACTGTGAAATAATGACTCAAGCTCGAATAAGGGTAGCAGTGAGTAAAAAGAAAGAAAATTTTATGATGACTGGACCGACTGGAAATGTGCTAAAACATTGCTACAGGTCTTTATATTACGTACACTGAAAGCCCTTTCCTGTAAACTTATCACTAGTTTTCTTTACATGGTGACAATAAACCAAGCAAATTCTTTTTTATACTTAAAATATGTCTAAAGGTAGGTTATCATAATGTTTCAGAATCAAATGGTTGCTCTTGTTCATTATTCAATTAAAAAAAACACAAGTGTTAAATTTAACTTAAATTAGGGCTGGGCGATAAAACGATAATGATAATTATCGCGAAATAACATTTTCTCAACAGAACATAGTTGACAGAATTAAGTTCTGTCCATGTTTTGAGAGACAGCACGAATAGCCAATGAGAATATGAATAGCTCCACCCCAAACCAATCAAGGGGCTGAACTAGAGTTCCAGCCATTTTATGTTTGGTTGAGGCACACAGAACAGAGTGTAGGCGTAGTTGCAGCTTAATTCATGTGCTAGTAGTTTGGTTACTGCAGGTGTTCACGCTCGAGCAGTGAGAACAAAATAAGAGAAAAATAACGTCAGAAAATGTTAACGTGAGCGACACCATTCCTGAAGAACACACCTCAACGGACACAATCCAAAGCTCTGGCGGCCCAGAAGCACGAGGAAAACGCATGACCATCCTAGACTTAATGTATTAAAGTGTACCTTAAACGCACGTGATCTACAAATTATTAAAAAGACTGAAAGTTTGTGCTCTGACTGGACTTTAAGACACAAATGAAATATGAAATATAACCTACACGCCTCACGCATAAGAGATCGGACAGTTTGTGGACTATATATTTTGGCAAAGAGTCGTTTGAGAACCAGCAACATATGTTTTAAAGCTCCTGCGGTATCGAGAACAGTCTTAGGTTCTACACTGGACAATTAAGAAACTGTTAGCAGTGCAACTTTTCAAGTGACTCTACTGAAAGAAACATGTTACACGTGTTAATAATCTTAAAATATATCTACTGTATTTATTTGAAATACAGTTGTGTAATGTTCTATATTACATTTTCTATCTTCTGGTGGAAAATAAATACAATTTAACAACATTTTGATAACTTCACTTCTCACTTAAAGTAAAAAGGAAATAGTGATTTGATTTATATCGTGATATATATTAATATCGATATATAAGATATTGTGATAAGATTTTATTCCATATCGCCCAACCCTAACTCAAATATATCATTTGGCATTTCCAGCTTTAGCTAGAACATGACATTACTCATGAGAAAAAATGTTTGGATTGTCTTATTTTCTGTTGAACTGCTTCCAGTGCCACCATAAAACATAACTGCAGTGTGACAATGGCAGCTTCTTATTTCTCATCTATGTTGTAATAAACAAACATCTCCACTTGGTTTGCATGTAATATTTTAATAGTATTGGACAAGCAAAATATTTTACGGCATACAGCTCTTAACAAGTTAAGAGATAACCCTCAAATGTGTAACATAATAAAATTCAAACAAAAATGAAATGTCCAGCTAGTACAATCTGTAGTAGGTGTTAATGACTAAAAGTAGATGTTAATGACTAAAAGGCAGTAAAAAGTTGATTATGACCCTCACAAATATACTTGAGTAGAAGCACAAGTATTATCATTTAAAGTTAGGGTGACCAGATGCCCAAGTTTTGCTGGAGCTGTGCTTGGAAGCATCCCTGTAAATAACTGTGAAGTAAGAACATACCAGATCCTATCCTAAGAAAAGACCAGCAGAAGAGCAGATGGGCAGACATCTTGCATTGTGATTGTTTTGGCCAATAGAGGGGGCGACTGCTGCTATCTACTAATCACTTCTATCACTTAATGGCCTAGTTTTAGAGAACACTGCTGTGCAAAACTATGAACGTCTTCACAAGACACAAAGTAACCCAGGGGTTATTAGTAGGGGTGAGTTTTGGGACTTGAACCATACTAACAGTTGATCAGTAGCTTGTATCTGATTTGTATAAAAATATAATCTACTTAAATGCTTGTATGAGGCTGTAGCCATTGGGCTCCATACAAGCACTGACTTTTTGTAGCCTTATCCCTGGCTAAACCTTTTTACTTAGAGACTTCATTTCTAAACAGCAACATACAATATACAATACAATATACAAATATAAATCTTTTTATGGTCATCTTATATTATTGTCTTTAATATATTTCATAGTTTACCATAGCTTTACTTACAATGGTAATTTCTTGTATGCATTCTGTTGGCTTTCATTGTAGTTGCTGTCCCTATTTTGATTTTATAGATAAAAACAATGGATATTTCAATGATACACTGATCATCAAACTGAAAATGTCTCTGGTTTTATTTCAGAACTCTGGTAACAACAACTAATCTATCAAAATGTTTACATGGTAAGTAATGTGCTTTCTTACAAAACTGTACATACATGCATCTAGTTAGGCTAGATTTATGCTTACCAGAGTCAGATTTGAGAGCATTTTTCCACTGAAGGTCTACACTGGCTGTGCGAGAGGTGCGTCTCCTTCTGGGGGTGATGGTCATTCCATGAGACACAGGCCTCAAATTCTCCAGACCTGGACTGACACGAACTCTAGTGGACATCACTGCGGGCTCCTCTGGAGGATTTACCACAAAAGCTTATTTAGTTGCCAATTAACTACATTTTCTAACTTATTTATATCACCTGGGACAGTGCCTGGAGTTATCTTACTGTAGCAGATACTTTTTTCTGTAAATTATTTATAACGTTGAGTTAAACAGAGAAACTAGCTGTATAGTCACCATTTAATCAGCTGGTTTCTGAACAAATTCGGCTAGCAAACAGGCAAAGTTCAGAATTTCTACACGACCAAGTGTTTTATTTAAAGAATACATATTTAATCAGATGGAAGCTTCACTCTGAAATGCTCACCCAGTTCCCCAGAGACGACTAGAGAGGCAGAAGTTACTGATAAATCCTTTCCTCTCGTCCTGTTTTCACTTTTTTAGCATCAGCCAGTCTGAGAAATCACACCTTACAATCTTTACGTTAGCTCTCGACGCTTTGTGTTGTCATGGAGATAGTCGCGCCGTGTCCAATCTGTCAATCTAAGCGAGACCCCGCCCACTGACTCAAATCTGTGGTGGTATCCCAAACAGGCCCTAATTCCCTGCTCCCTACTAAGTGCACTTCACAGGTAAAGATAGGCTACTTACATATAATGTAGTATTGTTTGTTTAGGAATTGACAAGCAGTACATTTTGTAGTAATTTAGAAAGCCTACCCTTAAAGGGAAGTTATACAGATTTTTCAAATATTCTGAATAATTTAATCCTTGAGATGTAAACAAATTAATTCAGAGTAGTTTGATGTGAAACAGTTCATTTACTTACAGTCTCTCATTTCTGTACAGTGGTGGTGATAAGAGCTAGGGGTCACCATGTTCACAACACAAATATAGATACAAATATATTTACAAATTTTATCATAAATGTGAAAGAAAAAAGTTTTGTAAAAGTTTTCTTTGGAGACAAGTTTGCCTTATGATACCCTGAACATACCTCTCTGTCATAAATGGGTTAAAATAGAGGGATTCAGATACATTGTAGGATGAATATTTAGCACAAAACATTGTATTGGACATCAGGCAGCAGATTTACAACAACTAATGTTACTGTGAGTTTCTGTGAGGGAGATTTTAGAGGTATTCAGATGTCTGGTTCCCACCACTGCCACTGTGAACAATTCTAACTACATATGTTTTTCTATAACTGAACATTTCACACCACAGAATGAAGGAATTTTTTAGTCACTTACGCTTGCAGCTGAAAATCTAATGGCTAATAAAGCCATATAAAAAAGTTTAATTTGGTATGAAAAGATCCTTTGATGTGGACCTTAGGTAGTTTTGGCAATGTTTTTGGTGTCAAACACATTGTATTGCAGAGATATCAACTGAAGTTAACTTCTCTTTATTATTGTTGTTGTTGTTATTATTGTTGTTTTTGCATGCACAAAACAATAAAGTACAGCCAAAAAGACAATCACCTGAAACAGAGTAAACTTAATAATGAAATAAACCCACAAAAGATCACTAAAAGAAGATAAATAGAGGAGACAAGAAATACAATACAATGTTATAAGAATGTACATACATTGCCAAAATTAGAATACAGGTTTTCATAGCTTTCTTATTACTTATTATATAATTTGCACCTTACACTTATATGTACTTACTACAA
Source organism: Megaleporinus macrocephalus (assembly GCA_021613375.1). NCBI lineage: Eukaryota > Metazoa > Chordata > Actinopteri > Characiformes > Anostomidae > Megaleporinus > Megaleporinus macrocephalus. The sequence continues at coordinate 8,554,783 of CM038713.1, read as the reverse complement.
ATATCCACAACGGCACAATAATTTGCCATATTATTATTTTAAAGCCAAAATAGATGTAAAAGTGTGTCTGGCTGTAGTAAAAAAAATAATTTATATGAATAGGCACCTAATATAAAGGGGGTTTTTAATGTATACATTTTTGTGGACTAGCTTGTAAGAAACCTCCTTAATTTTATTTGTTAGTAAATACTAGGGAAGCGTCCAAACCTTCTTCCAATAGTAACGTTTCCGCCTGCACGGCTTTTAGAATAAGGCGAAGGCAGCCAATCAGAACAGAGATCAACACAGCGACCACACAGCTTCTTTAATAATTAAAGGTGTTTTCTGTTTTTTTAATAAGCATTTTTAAAGAAGCACTTTTAAAAGTTTCAAGTAGGCCTACAAGTAAAATATTGGATTGTGGCCCTTAAAAAAATGTCGTATCATTTTCAGTCAGGGTTTAAATGACGTCTGCTCAGCTCGTCACACGGGGGGCGGAGCTAAGAGCTGTCATGGCGGCGTCCGGGTGACTGTTTGGTTGGTGTGCTAGCAGAAAGAGCCGCAGGAATTTCTCCAGCACTCGTTTACGAGTCGACCTGCTTTTAGAGACGTCTGAATGTAACAGGGCTTTTAGACATGGGGACCGTACATGCCAGAGTAAGTGAGGGTGTTTTTCCGTATTTGCTGGAGAGAGCAGCGCGATGACCTCTGAAGTGTCTGAGCTGGGCCACCTCAGAGCTTCTGTTCCTACTGCCAGAGCAGAGCTGGAGCTTTTACACATCTGGGGCTCAAAGACTGACATGTATTCTAGTTTTTATTGTCAGCACACGATATGAAATACTCCCTACTAAGCTAAAGTCAGCTTCTTGTTCGAGTTTTCGTGTTTTATCTGAGGCGCTGGAGTGCAATTGGTGCGCTGTGTAAGGTGGGGCGGGATAATTCCAACAACAAGAAAAGTTTAGCACATAAATAAATGTTTAACCCTTAGATGCAAAAGTTAAGCAAACCCCCTTCTAATGCGCGACCTGAGTCAAACTTTTATATACTGCTGAATATCTCTTTGGTATATCTTTGACATCAGTTTGTTATTATATATGTATTTAGTGTTCATGAATTCTTATTTATTTCCTTCAGGAACAAAAACAGTGCTTGTAAATATGTTTCTGACTGCAAATGTTTACAAAATGCCAATAGTTCCCATCAAATTCCATAGTGAATACATAAGGGTTCATTTTGACCCATGTTTTGCGTTAGAAGGGCAATGATACAAAAATGATTTTTATTAATTAAGTTAAAAAATATAGATATAGAAAATAAAATCTCAATCTGTTCACTTGTAACCCAGGTTGTGCATCAAGGGTTAAGATGTAAACAAAGTTTTTCAGAGTAGTTTGGTGTTAAAATTCTCCGCCCTAATTTTTCACAGTGGTTGTGATGGGAACCAGACGTCCATCTCTAAAAGCTCCCAGACAGAAAGTTGTGCTATGAAATGGTTGGATATGTGCAGCCTGATTGTTTTACTGTGGTTTTGTGAACAAGCTTTCACTTGTTGCCCTTAAATTAATTTTAATTCATTAAAATTAATTCGTTCTTGACGGAGGGGTACATGGAGGGGTTTGTGAGACAAAGTAGTCCCCAAAGAAAACATATATTTTTCAGTTTTATGACCCGATGTTGTCATCAGCAATAGGGCTTATTAAAGACACATGTACGTTTTTGTTTAGTTAATAAGATGGATAGTTTTGTCTTGTAGAAACAACTTCATAACAAACTACTATGAATAATTCTGTTTATGTCTCAGTAACTGGATTATTCTAAAATTATGGTGGATTTCCCCTTTAACTAAACTGAATTGGACTGAATTAGAAATGTTTGATGTAGCTGAATGTAACAGTACATTCATAGTAAACCAAATGTTCCTCCATGTACTTTGGAATTTTAATTTAAACCTAAAAAAATCCCAAAAAGAATGAAATTGTATCCAACAAACAACTTTAGTAGAGGATGGATGTGCTAGAAGATCCACAGCAGTTCCACCGAAACAAATGGGGATTTTTTTACTAGTATTTCCGGCTTATCCTTCTCACAAAATGCTACAATCTTTAATTTTCTAGAGTTTGGACCCTCTCCCTATGCAAGGACCTGAGCTGGGGGTGCAAGCAGATGACATGGACCTGGTGGAACCAGAGCATGAGCCTCAGCAAGAAGTTCTTGAAAACAAAGACGTGAGACTGGTTTATTTACTACTGAAAACAACAGTGTATTACTTACTGCAGGTCACTTATTGAATCCTCTGTGTTTAGGTTGTAGTCCAACGTGTGCATATAGATGGACTTGGGCGAACTAAGGAAGACCTCTTGACGTATGAAATTGCAGACGTTTTCCGAGCCAAGAACTTGATTGAGGTGAGTATAGTGTATTTGTTATGGGCACACTGTGGTTAGAACTGATCTGAGAGGTCTTATAATGATCTGGATACACACAATATGGAAACTGTGTTGTATCTATACTCATAGGTTATGAAGAAGTCCCATGATGCCAGACAGAAACTGCTGCGTCTAGGAGTATTCAGACACGTGGAGGTCGTCATTGATACTGCAGAAGGTACCTTATTTTGACAGGGAGTGCTTATTTGCTGAAAGTGTCAGAGGATTAAAATGCTGCATGATATAACCATAGGTGAGGATGCCCTGCCCAATGGGCTGGATGTAACGTTTGAGGTAAAGGAGCTCAGGAGATTGACTGGAAGCTACAACACCATGGTTGGAAACAATGAAGGCAGCATGGTGAGTTTTTCATGATACTCAGACAGGTATTAATAAAAGTTAGTTATTAATAACTAATTCGTAACTATGTCTTTAATGTTCTGTAGATTAGACTTCAGAGAAACCTGTAAATAAAGTAAATTAATCTTGGGAATTGAAACATGGCTGTTTTTCCTGATCTGATTTCAGGTGCTGGGTTTAAAACTGCCGAATGTTTTTGGTCGTGCTGAGAAGCTCACCTTTCAGTTCTCCTACGGTACCAAAGAGACGTCCTATGGCCTCTCCTTTTTTAAGCCCCAGGCTGGACACTTTGAGCGCAAGTATGCTTGGTTGCCTTATCATTGCAATAAAGGGGAATCCCACCATTGTTTCAAAATTTCTGCATAGTTAAACAGTTTAGATGTAAACCAAATTTAGAGTAGAATATGTTAGTGCCTTTGAAGGCTACTTCTTAAAGCTGATCTAAAATGGTTCTGAATAATCTGCTTTGTGCCTGAGACACAGTTTCAGAATCATTATTTTAAATCTATTCATTGAGGACAGGTGGGCATTTTTTTGGGATTTCCTACTGATGTTAATATCAGCTTTACATATCAAACTAATTCACTGGTGGGTTATATTTGTGTTGTGGACGTTGGAAGCCCTGATCAATGTCATCACCATTGTAAATTAGTTGAAACTTGAAAACTTGAAATTACGACGTCTGTTTCAGTAAGCTTCTAGACAATGAATACTTTGTTTCAATCTAAATGATTGAATTATGCAGAGCATTTGAAATATTGGTAGAATTCCTCTTTAATGAACGTTTTTAAAGCCATTATTTAATTATAGTTTGACCATTGAGTGATACTTGATACAGAATGTACTATAAATTAGTGCTCACACATCCAGTCCATGTAGACAGTCCATGTTTTCTTTGTATTCTACCCCCCAATCAAAACCAGTAGTAGCCAATACAGAATAGATGTGTTCAGAGGTAACAGAGAATAGACACTCTGGAATATATGAAGGGTTGGGAAACACTGGTTTAGTGTAGTTATCATGTTTAAACTTCATTCATAATTTCTGTTTTATAAGCAATTAAAACTCTAGTGTTCCAAACTGCTTTGCTGCTGACACTCAGATTTGTTATTGCAGTTTCTGCATCAACTTATACAAAGTCACAGGGCAGTTTCCCTGGAGTTCACTGAGAGAGACAGACCGAGGAATCTCCACAGAGTTCAGCGTAAGACTGTTTTCTCTGATGTTTTGGGTTTTCTTTCAGTTGTTTATGCAAATGTTGAACATATTAATTTAAATAGAAAAGAGACGGAACAAAATATATAATGGAAAAGTATTTGATAAACTAATAGATAATGTAACTACTAGAGATGGACCGATCATAGTTTTTGAGGCCGATTCCGATAGCTGATCACCTTTCAACGCGATCGGCTGATAGCCGATACGGATCGAGGGCGGGGCTCTATGCCACGGCAGGGCTACATGTAGTTATTAGCGCAAGCAAGTCATGAAACATGGTCTAAACTGGTTTATTACCATTTTTAACGAGCTCATATGAAACAGTATAATATTTTTAACTAAATTAGAAGTTGGTCTATGTGGGAGTAAACCGCTTGATTCAGCTCCAGAAGAGCCACATCTGAAAAGTATCTCTACTAGGAACAGCAGAGCGTGGATCCAGGTGGAATATTAAGCAGCAGAATGAACGTCTTCTACAGCCGAGAAGAGCTGCTTATCTAGAACTATAAACTCAATCACTCTGGCTGTGGTTCTTTAGCTCTCTGGCTGTTTCTGCTGCTGTTCTGTTTGTACCGGTCAGATCTGGTCTGCACGGTGTCCGGGGTTATTAGTTTTGTGCTAGCTGTGCATGCTAGCTCCACTGTTTGCTGATACTCACTTTATTCAGCTGTGTGGTGTCTCTGAAGTGCTGTATCAGATTAGTATGTTAAATGTCTGTGTTTTGTTTCCCAAGCGAGAGACGCTGATGTTACTAATTTTACAGATGTTATAAACTGTCCTGGATGAGTCTGAGTCACATACACAGACAGACAACGTTTTCTATCCGAACATGCGGGTGAACGCCGTAAACTGTTATGAGAGGCTGCTGCTTTAGTCAGTCTGTGGAAAATGAAAGTGTGTGTATTTCCACCTAGTGGTTCAGATAGGAATTGCAGGGAGCTGGCCGGAGGGCTCCTCCTCCTGGATGAAGTGCTAGCTGGAAAAACAAAAATTAAGCTAATTTGTTTAACGCCATCGATCGGCTCTCAGGATCGGCTAAATTGGAGAAATATCGGCCAATCACATATTTTGATTAAAAAATATCGATACATGGCCGATCTGTCCCTCCATCTCTAGTAAATACAAATAGAATAAATTCACATGATCCCAGTATTTCTATTTTACCTGGATGTAACCACAAAGCATGACAGAAGGCAGCAGGTACGAGTGAAAAACAAAACATAACATAGATATTAGATGGTAAACAGACTGAGCCATTTTTGTTTGTCTGTGCATTTTATCTCTTGTATTATAAACAGGGTGTGACTTTATTGAACTTCATTTTCTTGTACAGAGCTTTTTTTTTGTTTGTTTTAATCATTTAGTTATTCCGTTCACATTTAATTTGTTGAAAGGGAACCTTTCAGAATGACAGAGCTCTAGTTTTCATGGCTTGGCTTATTTCTGTGGTGCCTGAGCTTAAGCGTGTGGTGTAAAGACAGGGAGTGTTTCATTTAAATATATTAATTAATATGTTAATTTTTAAAAAATCAGAGCTGATTTGTTCTGACAGTTCCCAATCTGGAGAACGAACCACACACTGAAGTGGGAGGGTGTTTGGAGAGAGCTGGGCTGTTTGGCACGCACCGCCTCCTTCGCTGTTAGAGAGGAAAGTGGCCACTCGCTCAAATCCTCCCTCTCGGTAAGTCAGTTTGTTAAAGGGTTCAATGGAAAGATTATTTGATTGGTTCTTATATTTAATCATTTAAACATTTTCAAATCAGGTGTTTGAATATAACACTTATATATATATATAACACTATATATATATATATATATATATATATATATATATATATATATATATATATATATATATATATAAACACTTCAAATTCTATTGACACATTCTCAGTTTTGAAGTTTTTTGTTTGTTAATTTCAGGTTTAATCAGTAAGGATGACTGAGTCTAAAAAAAAATTACAGCTGAATTGGCCAATGTTTTTTTGTTTTTTTTTTTGTTTTTTTGGTAACGTTAATTGACACACTAGCACATTTCCAGTATGTTCTTTTAGCCAAACTGGCAATGTATCTGCCCTTTATTGATCCACACTGGTATTTTAAGTTGTGCAGGTGTATATCAGATGTCTGTGTAAATAACATAACTCAAATAAAGTGCCAAATAGAGATGACTGGCTATTTAGCACAATGAGACGTAAGTAGTTAGGCTACCATGTTATGGTTCAGATATAGCAGCAGCATTCAAATACAGCATGACTGCACCTACCAGCTTCACATTATTTATTATTTATTGGCTGCTTGATAATAATCACAACTACAGGGTGGGCCATTTATATGGATACACCTTAATAAAATGGGAATAGTTGGTGATATTAACTTTCAAGATGTGTGGTGACCATGGCGACCATTTTTAAGTCAGCCATTTTGGATCCAACTTTTGTTTTTCCAATGGGAAGAGGGTCATGTGACACATCAAACATATTGGGAATTTTACAAGAAAAACAATGATGTGCTTAGTTTTAACATAACTTTATTCTTTCTTGAGTTATTTACAAGTGCTGTCCATTGTGTTGCATTGTCAATGTAACCCTCTTCTCCCACTCTTTACACACCGATAGCAACACTGCAGGAGAAATGCTAGCACAGGCTTCCAGTATCCATAGTTTTAGGTGCTGCACATCTCGTATCTTCACAGCATAGACAATTGCCTTTAGATGACCCCAAAGATAAAAGTCCAAGGGGGTCAGATCGGGAGACCTTGGGTGCCATTCAACTGGCCCACGGCGACCAATCCACTTTGGAAATGGCCACCATGGTCACCACCCATCTTGAAAAGTTGTCCCCTCCCATATACTAATGTGCCACAAACAGGAAGTTAATATCACCAACCATTCCCATTTTATTAAAGTGTATCCATATAAATGGCCCACCCTGTATTTTAGTTAATATTGAGATCGCGATTATTTATCATGGCTACTAATACACTTTGGAATCTTTATGCCTTTACTGAACTTTGGGGGAAATATGAACAGAAGATTTCTTTAAAATTTAAATAAAATAAATTAGATGAGCCAAATAATAACTCTATGAAAGAAAGGAAGGAAAGTTAAAATCCTAAAAAAAAGTTCTGACTCTGAATATTCCACCCTACAGCATTCAATGGTCATCGATACACGCAACTCTCCAATCCTCCCCAGGAAAGGTGCCTTACTGAAGATCAATCAGGTGAGTATTTTTACAGACACATGGCTGGTCAAGAGCATTTTGGAATAAAGAATAATTAAGTTCTTGGGTTGAAGCAGCTTTTCTGCCATTGCAGGAGTTGGCAGGCTACACAGGTGGTGATGCTAGCTTCCTGAAGGAGGACTTTGAAATTCAACTCAACCAGCGTCTCCTCTGGGATTCGGTGAGAAGCAGCAGCCCAGTTCGAATTTGAGTTCTTTGGCAGCACATGGTTTGAGGAATATTTAAACGTTTTATATTTAAACTAAGATGTTTTCTCTTATTTGTAGGTTCTCTCTGCCTCTCTGTGGGGAGGTGTGCTGCTGCCCATCGGAGATAAACCAACATCTATTGCTGACAGGTTAGTGAAGGGGTATTCAACCCTGATCCTGAAGGGCTGCTTTGGCGAGGTTCTTGCTCAAAGATACTTGATTCAATTCATCTGTTAATTGCCAGGTTAAGTGGGTGTGGCTGAGTAGAATAATTATTACCAAGCTGTGCTAAACTTTGGTCCCCTAGGACCAGAGTGGTAATCAGGTTTACATCAAACAAACACCTGAAGGGACCTATTAAAGCTTCTATATGGTCTATATGTCTACATGTGCTAGTATTAAATAGGAGTTACCAGTGTTTCAGGACACTAACATCCTTTTAATGTGAACAGGTTTTATCTGGGTGGGCCCACCAGCGTGAGAGGGTTCAGCATGTACAGCATTGGACCGCAGAGTGAGGGTAAGAAATCCAGCACAGATACAGTTGCAAAAAGATGCAAAAGTTTGGGTCCCCCTGTTGATTGTTTGTTTTGATGTGTGAGATTAACGCATCCTGTACAGAGAGCACACTTCTAGACATTTTGTTGCATTGTTGCTGTTTATTTGCTGAATTTAACATAATGGGGGAAAAAGTAAAGCATAAAATTCAGCCTTTGTAAAACTTATGGCACATTTTGTGTTTTTAAATGTGGCCAGTAAATAGAATTAATGCTCACAGTTTATGATACACTTGTAACATTACAAGAGCCCCAATGTCAGAACATTATCACTTTCACAGTAGGGGTGTGCCATATTGTATCGTACACAATAATATTGCCAACATTTTTGAATATCGTGATTATACCCTGAAATATCGTGCCATATCACCCATCCCTAGTTATCACATCAGAGTACTACTTTTACTGTTTTTACCAAAAATTCTCACTTTTCTCATTTCCCATTATATATCTACTAGAGACAGATTTTTATCTGTCCAGTATCATTCACTTTACTTCAGTCCTGGAGATATGGAGATATTTGGAGTGCATTATTTAGTAATGTGACATTCTGGATCATTGACTTCTGTTACAATCTGATAATAAATTCTTGTATTTGTTAATATCTCAGTTAGGTGTGTGCCATATCATATCATATATGCAATAATAAAATATAATTTTCGTTTTGTTGCAGTAGTGTATTCTTGAAATATTTGTTTTTAATTTAATGTTTTGTCATATCGCCGAGTGTATCACTATCACAAAAATATCATGAAATATTGTGATATTATTGTAGGGCCATATCGCCCACCCCTATTTCACAGTTATAAAAATCTACAATATTAGTCAGGATTTAGCATAAGCACATTGTCAGTGATTTGATTATTGACTCCATCTGCAGGCTTACTATTTAGTTATTAATTGTATTATACAGTCACAAGGTTTCACAAATTATTAACTAATTATTCTACAACCAGTATGTAAGTTGTTGAATTTGTAGAATGTACAATTGAAGCATTAGTTCCTGTAAGTCAATCATGGCCTGATTAATGTAAACTCCAGCTATAACCCAGAGGTTGGCTTGCAATCGTTATAAGATTTACACAGATGTCAGAATCAGTGTGACCAGACACGCTGTTGTTGTCCAGTTGAAAGATGTTGTAACCCAGCAGTATTTTTTTGGTTTCATGTGTTAAAAATCCAGTCCGTGGCACGGTGGTGTAGCACTGCCGCCTCACAGTAAGACGATCCAGGTTGGATTCCCGGTCCGGGTGGTTCTGTGTGGAGCGTGCTTGTTCTCTCCGGGCTTGAGTGGGTTCCTCCGGGTACTCCGGTTTCCCCCCACAGTCCAAACATAATCATGATAGGTTGATTGGTCACTCTAAACTGCCTGTAGGTGTGAGTGCGTGAGTGAGTGTTGGCCATGCGATGGACTGTCCATGGTGTACCCCGCCTTCGCCTGATGACGGTGGGATTGGCTCCAGCCCCCTGTGACCCTGACTAGCGGGATTAAGCGGAAAATAATGGATGGATGGATGTGTTAAAAATCTAAGCAGGGAAAAATGACCCTGTCGTTCTTCATGGCAGGTGATTACTTGGGTGGGGAGGCATATTGGGCCGGTGGGCTCCACCTATACACCCCTTTACCCTTCAGGCCAGGCCGAGGGGGCTTTGGGGACCTCTTCAGGACACACTTCTTCCTCAATGCCGGAAATCTGTGCAACCTCAACTACGGTGAGTCCTGGATTTACAAACTTAACGAAACCACTGTGTCACATTATACGGGTTTGTTTTCCCGTCACTGTATTCAGGTATTTCAAACAGAGAATCAGTTTCTTCTTCTGTACTTTCCTTTGTTATGTAAGCTGTATCTGCTGCAGTTTATAAATTTTATATTGGATATTTTACTGTTGCTGTTGTTCTCATACAGGTGAGGGCCCTCGAGCTCACCTGAGCAGGCTGGCGGAGTGTATCCGCTGGTCGTATGGAGCAGGCATCGTGCTGCGTCTGGGGAACATTGCTCGGCTGGAGCTCAACTATTGCATTCCTATGGGTGTCCAGAGCGGAGACAGGTATATACTCACCTGTCAGACTTAATGCTCGACCATCGGGGTGTGTTTAACGTAAACTGAGATCCAGTCGAACAAGTTTGGCTTTGAAACATTCTTTTGTTTTAGTGCTGTTATGAAAATGTTCAGTAGTGATGCCAAAGCCACACAGCACAGCATGAAGGAATGAATCTTTTTGATCTTAACATAATATTATATATTCTTTCTCTTTATAGGATATGTGATGGAGTGCAGTTTGGCGCAGGCATTCGCTTCCTGTAACCTCCTGCGGCTATTAGTATGTCAACTTCGGACAAAAGAAGGCTTTTTACATGTGGACAGAATATGCTTTAAACTTCAAAGTGGAGAGCAAAGCGTTACACTTCAGTAGTTCTGTTAACAGCCAGATGCGTTAAAAGGAAAATAGGCAAACAGCATTGGAGATTGATCAAAGAATGGAAAAACAACAAACCCATCAGTGCTCTTATGACTTGTCATATTTATTTGTCTGAACAGCAACAGCTTCAATAAATAATCTTCTGCTCCTTTATAGTAGAGCTTTTTGATTTGTGTTCCCCTGTTAGAGATTCCGCTTCACTGTCAAGTACAAATAATGTTTACTGTCTGCATAGATTGTCTGTCTGCTGCATAATTCCAGCTCCAGGCTGCCTGTCTGCTCCAATGAAGTAATGGAATATTGAAAATCTGCACCTGACCTGCATTCCCGCACACCTGCTCACAGCAGTGTTCAGTTCTCAGCTTGAACAGCAGGTGTCTCTTCATAGCATGGAAATCACATAGTACTGAATGTGTTTGATAAGTGGAGTGAAAAATGCAACAGGCTATAAAGAATGGCATGGGTTTAAACCTCGTTAATACACATACCAGGCAAAGAATAAATCTGTTAGTCAGAATCTCAGATAGGTGGTCCTTTGAGGCCAGTTGCGTTAAGATGGAACTTGTGGAAAAGTGATTCACAAGGAGAACCAATGTTCATCTGGGCCAGACTGGGCAGTGTGGATAATATTCAAGCACTTGTTAAGTCTGTCAACAATCTACTAGTTTTGTTAATATACAGTAGAAAATTTGGCAGTACTGTCAAAATAGCCATTAAATGAGTAATTCCTTATTTCTAGTGTCGGAAAACTCAAGCTTAATGCTAAATTGTTCTTAACAGTAAGTAGAATATTATTTATTTTAGTTTTTTGTGTGTCTTTATTACTGCTAGAGGCATTATGCTGTTTTTCCTAACGAGGTTGTATTTTATTTAAGGGTTAAAACTCGATAACAGTCAATAAGTGTGCTGGGAATCACAATTGCTCCTTTTGTTTGCACAAACCTAATTTTAGTGTAATTTTTAGTCAGAACTGTCTACACCGGAAAAGTTTAATTAAGAGATAGCATGAGTGTTATGCTGCTGGGCATGGGCATTTTTGAGGCGGGAGCCAACAGGCGTGTTCGACTTCACATGATCACCGCTCAGCTTGATCGCCGCCTGGCTCGGTGTGGTGCATGCTGGTTAGTTTTTTTTGTCTGTATGATGTTAACGTCTCGCGAGTGCGAGGCGGCTTCAGGCTTCACACACATTGGTTATTGGTTTGAAAGTGGCAACACTACCTGGATAAAATATGTCTTGTACGTTCATTGACACATTGAGAGAGTTTATTTTCTGTGATTGTTACGTTGATGGTTTTGCAGCTCCATCTACTTTTACTACTGATGGTGTATGAGACCTGTTTCATTTGCACTATGGCTGAAGTAAAGTAAAGTCTAAACTGTCACTCGTTAGTTTAACGTTAGTTTAACATTATAGAATTCATGAAGTACATTATGGTGGGGGGGCATGCTTCAGAAACGTTTTCATTTGAAAAGGTGGTCTCTGACTTTTGCACAGTTCTGTATACATGATGCTAGATGTGAAAACCTGGTGGTTTCGTATGAGCAGAAAGCAGGAAACATCTTTTATCTGATGCATTTTATCTAATGCATCTGATTCATGTCCTCAGCTAATTAACAACCTCTTCCTAAGTCTCTGGAGTGTCCATGTGATGTTTTTCATTAAAGTGGCTGGTTGGGTTCAGCCCTGGGGCTGTTTCCTTACCCTCCCACTCACTGTCGAACAATACCACTGATCAGCAGCTCACCTCCTTCAGACCCAAGCCATGGTCTTGTTCTTCTCTGGAGAATCCAGGTGATGTTTTATTTTTCCCTTTTTCTTCATGCAAAGGTCTCTGACTTGCGCACAGTTCTGTATACATGATGTAACATTTGAGAATATGGTGGAGATTAAATTTAGTGTGGGTCGAAAACAGGAAATGTCTTTTATCTGCTCTAATGCATCTGATTCATGTTCTCATCTAATTAACAACCTCTTCCTGAGTCTCTGGAGCTTCCATGCAATGTTTTTCATTACAGTGGCAGGTTGGCTTTGGCCTTAGGGCTGTTTTTTGGTGACCCTCCCCCTTATCGTCTAACAATCCCATTGATCAGAAGCTCCTCAGACATGACCCAAGGTTTGTTCTTCTGCTGTAGGTTACAGGGCTATCATGTGCCCACTAGATGTCCTTGTCCTTCAGCAAAAGCCAGTTCTTAAGGCCCTCCTGTTCACTTTGCACTGATTGGATGGGCAAAGCCCAGCCTCCAGGAATCACTGCTAATCCTCTTAGGGCCGTCAACTCTCTAACTCGCCCAATCGCCTGCCTCTCTCCCGTGTACCCCCTCCCTCCTAGTGTTTCCCCTCCCCTCCCCCCGGTCTGTGAACTCACAGTGTGAGGAGAGTGTAATCCAAGTGGATTACGCTGCAAAGCGGTGGATTGAGTGCTTTGGCAGTGAGTCCCTGTAGCTACCTTGTCAAAACTGTTCAGTGGCTCTTTTGCACGTGGATGCAATGGCTGTTCTCCTTTTGCCGCACGTATGAAGCATCAAATTCTCACGTGGCTGCCCGTCCACTGGAGGATGTAATCACCTGCAAGTCAGAGTGCTTCACCATATTTGGAAAATATGATTTCTTATTCACTTGTCAAGTTTACAGCTCAGTGGAAAAAGATGAACCGCTAGAGATTGGATTAGCTGGATTACTGTATTTTTTGTCTTTTTTGGGCTTCCTCAGCCATCATGAAGAATGTCAAGCAGGATTTGATGAAGAAAAGGATTAAATTGGGCCAAACCTGTCAACCTGCAAACTCGCATCTGACCGGTGGACCTGTGAGCATGACCCAACAGCGTAGCAGGTGATCAAAGTGTCAGAATCTTGGTAAAATCTACGTGAACATGTGTGAATTCTGGGATGAGAGTGAGTCTTCAGTGAAGTTAGTGGAGCTTTGAGCTTCACTGGACTGCTGGTGGATGGCAGCGCTGCAGGGGACGCAGATGTGCTCCACTGGGATAGCTGTCGGCACTGTCCGGCACAGGAGCGGGCCTACATGGGTCACTCTCTTCCTGATTTACTCAGGCTGGCTCTGCCTACTAACCAAGGCTCAGATGAAGATCCCACCAGAAACGTAAGATGGCTTAAATGCAGTAAGATTCTTGCATGGTGAAGTGGGGCTACATAAAAAAAGATAAAAAATTAAGAATTGCTTGGAAAAAAGACACTAAATGAAAATTAAGTCATTCCTTAAATAATTATATTATATACCTGGACATAATGTTATGGATATACACACTTTATTGTGATAAATGACAATTAGTGACACCTTTTTTTTATACATTTGTTACATCCTACTTTTATATACACAGTCTTTTGTAGAAGTCTGGGCACCCTGGTCCATGTTTAAAATGGTAATGAGTTCACACAACTACTATAGATTTTAACCAATCAGTTTTTTTGCTGAATTTACTATAAAATATGGATTGTGCAAAAGAGGAAATGTACAAAAAAATGATAATTAAAGACAAATTGTGCATAAAAATGCAATATTTCTATTTGTTTCCTGTAGAGGACATGTTGGCGTTTTTTTCCACATAGCATATGCAGTTCAACCGGTGGTGTTCAAACTTGTGCATAAGACCACATACCCACACAGAAAGTCTTCCAGCTGCAACAACAACTGCAAAAGCATTGAGCTTCCAGGAGGATTATATGGGGTTTAACTTTACACCCGCTCAATTCCATGCAGTCTGGCATTAGAGAATAGAAACAGTGGCGGGGAAGTGGTTTGCGCAGTTGTTGGGTTGTCTGTGGTAATTCCCTCATCGAAAGAGTTCCTCTGTAAAATCCATTTCTCATGAGACTCTGACATCATTCGGCAAATGGAGGGGGAAAAAGAGAATCAGGCCATTTGACAGACGGCACTTTTATACTCTGCATGCAGCAGGCAAAATGCTCTGGGCTTGTGATGTAAGGCAATATTAATCATCAAATGATTATTCATCAGAGGATTATAATTTGTATTTATAAGCGGAGGAGGAAGATGACATTTATAATCAAATTCAGAGATTCTAGCAGGTTCTGTATTACATTTGCCATGTTGCATGACAGGTGTTTTGTCAGCTCTCTGGACTGCATGCTAAGCAAGTCATGTATGATATCAATGTCTATAGATAGTTTGGTCCAGGTTCCACCTATGGTGCCATGCTGGATGTTGCCCTGGTTAATATTATACTGGAAAGCGGCCAGACACTCGAGCCTGCACACACAGATGGTCATATGGTTAGCCACATGGAGACAGGAACTTCATGCTAACACCTTCCTGCCTTCATTTATATACATATGTGTCCCCTCTTGGTGCTCAGTATTATGCATCTCGTTTCATTCTTCAGAACCATATGAGCTGTTGATTTACAATTATCAGAATGGAGCAAAAAAATAAAAAATACATTTTTTGCTACTGCATGAAATCAGCCTATACATTTATAATTCTAGGTCTAAAAGTAAAACAATCAGCTAAATTGTGATGAAAGATTAAGATAATTCTAGAACACTCTCCTAAATCACTTTCTTTTTGTCAGTGTTTTGTCCTGGTCTGAGTCTTACTAGGTCTTAAATAGGTTAATGGTATCACAATCCAATGTGCTGCCAAGCCACACAAACAACTCCCCAGATACGTCCAGAATCCCAGGCGCTTTCAGGTCAGAGGCAGTTTGTGGCGCTTGGGTCAGCGCTAACTAGCTTACCCAGTCAAAACGCCTCCTGAATGTTTTCTTTGGGACAGTTGCGTCCTCATGTGAGTTTGTTTGGTTACATATCGACTTGTTTTTGGGAGAGTGAATGATATTGATGCTGTGTTTTTCTGTGTTCTTAGTGTTTTCATACACAGAGTTGCCCATTTTATTACCTTGTCTTTACACTCATTCACTGACTGTACTATCAGGTATACTATCAGGTATACCATAGGTACAGGTACTATACTATACTAACTAGCTAACAGTATTGTCTCAGGATAAACGAGTAGAGGATATTAGTAGTGGTTCAGGATGAACGGGTAGAGGGTATTAGTAGTGGTTCAGGATGAAAGAGTAGAGTATATTAGTAGTTGATCAGGATGAAAGAGTAGAGTATATTAGTAGTGGATCAGGATGAAAGAGTAGAGTATATTAGTAGTGGATCAGGATGAACGAGTAGAGGGTAACAGTAATGGTTCAGGATGAAAGAGTAGAGGGTAACAGTAGTGGTTCAGGATGAAAGAGTAGAGTATATTAGTAGTGGTTCAGGATGAAAGAGTAGAGGGTAAAAGTAATGGTTCAGGATAAAAGAGTAGAGGGTAACAGTAAAGGCTCAGGATGAAAGAGTAGAGGGTAACAGTTAAGGTTCAGGATAAACGAGTAGAGGGTAACAGTAATGGATCAGGATGAAAGAGTAGAGGGTAACAGAAATGGATCAGGATGAAAGAGTAGAGGGTAACAGTAATGGCTCAGGATGAAAGAGTAGAGGGTAACAGTAATGGCTCAGGATGAAAGAGTAGAGGGTAACAGTAAAGGCTCAGGATGAAAGAGTAGAGGGTAACAGTTAAGATTCAGGATAAACGAGTAGAGGGTAACAGTAATGGATCAGGATGAAAGAGTAGAGGGTAACAGAAATGGTTCAGGATGAAAGAGTAGAGGGTAACAGTAATGGTTCAGGATGAAAGAGTAGATGGTAACAGTTAAGGTTCAGGATGAAAGAGTAAAGTATTATTAGTAGTGGTTCAGGATGAAAGAGTAGAGTATATTAGTAGTGGTTCAGGATAAAAGAGTAGAGTATATTAGTAGTGGTTCAGGATGAAAGAGTAGAGTATATTAGTAGTGGTTCAGGATGAAAGAGTAGAGTATATTAGTAGTGGATCAGGATGAAAGAGTAGAGTATATTAGTAGTGGTTCAGGATGAAAGAGTAGAGTATATTAGTAGTGGTTCAGGATGAAAAAGTAGAGGGTAACAGTAGTGGTTCAGGATGAAAGAGTAGAGTATATTAGTAGTGGTTCAGGATAAAAGAGTAGAGTATATTAGTAGTGGTTCAGGATGAAAGAGTAGAGTATATTAGTAGTGGTTCAGGATAAAAGAGTGGAGTATATTAGTAGTGGTTCAGGATAAAAGAGTAGAGTATATTAGTAGTGGTTCAGGATGAAAGAGTAGAGTATATTAGTAGTGGTTCAGGATAAAAGAGTAGAGTATATTAGTAGTGGTTCAGGATGAATGAGTAGAGTATATTAATAGTGGTTCAGGATGAAAGAGTAGAGTATATTAGTAGTGGTTCAGGATGAAAGAGTAGAGTATATTAGTAGTGGTTCAGGATGAAAGAGTAGAATATATTAGTAGTGGTTCAGGATGAAAGAGTAGAGTATATTAGTAGTGGTTCAGGATGAAAGAGTAGAGTATATTAGTAGTGGTTCAGGATGAAAGAGTAGAGGGTAACAGTAGTGGTTCAGGATGAAAGAGTAGAGTATATTAGTAGTGGTTCAGGATAAAAGAGTAGAGTATAATAGTAGTGGTTCAGGATGAAAGAGTAGAGTATATTAGTAGTGGTTCAGGATAAAAGAGTAGAGTATATTAGTAGTGGTTCAGGATAAAAGAGTGGAGTATATTAGTAGTGGTTCAGGATAAAAGAGTAGAGTATATTAGTAGTGGTTCAGGATAAAAGAGTAGAGTATATTAGTAGTGGTTCAGGATGAAAGAGTAGAGTATATTAGTAGTGGTTCAGGATAAAAGAGTAGAGTATATTAGTAGTGGTTCAGGATGAAAGAGTAGAGTATATTAGTAGTGGTTCAGGATAAAAGAGTAGAGTATATTAGTAGTGGTTCAGGATGAATGAGTAGAGTATATTAATAGTGGTTCAGGATGAAAGAGTAGAGTATATTAGTAGTGGTTCAGGATGAAAGAGTAGAGTATATTAGTAGTGGTTCAGGATGAAAGAGTAGAATATATTAGTAGTGGTTCAGGATGAAAGAGTAGAGTATATTAGTAGTGGTTCAGGATAAAAGAGTAGAGTATATTAGTAGTGGTTCAGGATAAAAGAGTAGAGTATATTAGTAGTGGTTCAGGATGAAAGAGTAGAGGGTAACAGTAGTGGATCAGGATAAAAGAGTAGAGTATATTAGTAGTGGATCAGGATGAAAGAGTAGAGTATATTAGTAGTGGTTCAGGATGAAAGAGTAGAGTATATTAGTAGTGGTTCAGGATGAAAGAGTAGAGTATATTAGTAGTGGTTCAGGATAAAAGAGTAGAGTATATTAGTAGTGGTTCAGGGTGAAAGAGTAGAGTATATTAGTAGTGGTTCAGGATAAAAGAGTAGAGTATATTAGTAGTGGATCAGGATGAAAGCGTAGAGTATATTAGTAGTGATTCAGGATGAAAGAGTAGAGTATATTAGTAGTGGTTCAGGATGAAAGAGTAGAGTATATTAGTAGTGGATCAGGATGAAAGAGTAGAGTATATTAGTAGTGGTTCAGGGTGAAAGAGTAGAGTATATTAGTAGTGGTTCAGGATGAAAGAGTAGAGGGTAACAGTTATGGTTCAGGATAAAAGAGTAGAGTATATTAGTAGTGGTTCAGGATAAAAGAGTAGAGTATATTAGTAGTGGTTCAGGATAAAAGAGTGGAGTATATTAGTAGTGGATCAGGATGAAAGAGTAGAGTATATTAGTAGTGGATCAGGATAAAAGAGTAGAGTATATTAGTAGTGGTTCAGGATGAAAGAGTAGAGTATATTAGTAGTGGATCAGGATAAAAGAGTAGAGTATATTAGTAGTGGATCAGGATGAAAGAATAGAATATATTAGTAGTGGTTCAGGATGAAAGAGTAGAGTATATTAGTAGTGGTTCAGGATGAAAGAGTAGAGTATATTAGTAGTGGTTCAGGATGAAAGAGTAGAGTATATTAGTAGTGGTTCAGGATGAAAGAGTAGAGTATATTAGTAGTGGATCAGGATGAAAGAGTAGAGTATATTAGTAGTGGTTCAGGATAAAAGAGTAGAGTATATTAGTAGTGGATCAGGATAAAAGAGTAGAGTATATTAGTAGTGGATCAGGATGAAAGAGTAGAGTATATTAGTAGTGGATCAGGATGAATGAGTAGAGTATATTAGTAGTTGATCAGGATAAATGAGTAGAGTATATTAGTAGTCTATTTATTCGTCAAACTATGTCATTATCTGCTGTACTATGTGAAACATTTCTGGATTAATCTTGTTGGTAATTTGGCTGATTACTACAGAATATTAAATAAATATTATAGATTACAATAAAGTAATACAGAAATGAACAGAGCAAAATTATACAAGTTATAAAAACGGCAGATTATTAATAAAGTTATTTACAAATAACTAATGAGTGGTTGTTTAGCTTCTATGTAAAGTGGGTTCGCTTAACCTACCTTACTGCCAGCTCGGCACACATATTGACAAAATAACATGTTTCTTTGCCGGGCCATGTGTGGGTGATACTTCCCATGGAACATCTACTCTATGTCCATTAAGAAATGAAAAACAAGAGACACATCACTAGAAGTAGGGCTGGGCGATATGGAAAAAAAATCTTATCACGATAATTTTTTTAATACTAGTCGATATCGATATATATGTCATGATATAAATCAAATCAATATTGCCTTTTTACTATAAGTGAGAAGTTTATTTATCTTTTGATTTATTTTCTATTAGAAGGTAGACAAATGTACTATAGAACACATTACACAACTGTATTTCAAATAAATTAAACACAAACACACAAACACACAAACACACACACACACACACACACACACACACACACACACATATATATATATATATATATATATATATATATATATATATATATATATATATATATATATATATATATAGCGATTTTCCCTCCTCCGGATTTTTGCTTATAAAGTCAACTTTGCCTCAGCTTTCTCACTCGAACTCCTACAAAATACATATTTATCTTTAGCGATTACGAAATTACATCGAGTAGCGTAACCTACATCGATGTGTCGCAAAGATGGCCACACCTACTGAAAGCTTGGATTTATCCAGAGCGTGAGCTGCAGCTACAAACAATCGGCGTGCATCTAAAGTTGTGGGAGTGTTTCACACAGAAACACAACAGTGTGGTGCTCTGTCAGCTCTGCACAGTGGAGATGATCACAACAGTACAACTGCAGGACAGCACCTGTTTACCTGTTTATCTTATTTTAGAAGATTATTTTAAGATTATTTATTATTGAGATTATTGTTTCTTTCAGTAGTAGTTAACATTTTCTGTCGTCATTTTCTCTTTTTTTATTCTCACTGCTCGAGTGTGAATGCCTGCAGTAACCAAACTACTAGCACGTGGGGTTAAAGCAAACATGAAACAGCTGGAACTCTAGGTCAGCCACGTGATTGGTTTGGGGCGGTGCTATTCTCATTCTCATTGGCTCTATGTGCTGTCTCTCAAAACATGGACGGAACTTAATTCTATTAACTTTCTATCGACTGAGTCTTTTAGTTCTATCGAGAAAACGTTCTTTTGCGATAATTATCGTTATCGTTTTATCGCCCAGCCCTAACTAGAAGCTTTATTGCCTCTCAAGTGTTACGCTGCAATTACAAGAGGTGGGACCTTTTTACCTTTTATGTGACCTAGGCTACTAATGAGGAGTCTTCATAGGAATGTCCTAGTTGGCAGCAGCATGGACTCCTAATTTTAAGATCTTCATACTAGATTCATTATGTAGTAGACACTTAAATAGCATGTAGCTAACATGATTCAGCTGAGTTTGTGTTTGTGCTCCAGCAGTCATGAAATAGGACATCTCACTTTACTCAAATACACTGAACCGCTTGTCTTTTTCCTGGACCACTGTGTTTTAAAACTAAACCCCAATAACAGACTGAGTTGTCTACACAGTGGTGAGATCATGGCTAAAAGCCAGGAGTGCAGATGCATGAATGTCAGAAATGTGACTGTCCAGGTTGATTCACAGTGTGATGTGACCTGCTGTCTACATTAACAAGGCAAGTTGTCTACTTGAAACAAGGGACCGCATTATCTCATTTGAATGCTTGTTGTGGAGCTCTTTCTGTTGGAGAGCTTTTAAAATCAGCCAGTAGTGCTTGAGCCCCTTTTCCCAAGAGTGGTATTAGGAAATGTCTAATGGTAGGCAATTGTAAAATGTCTATTGTCTATTATCTATTTGCAGCAGCTTACCCTTTATATAAGATATGGATTCAAAAGCCTCACTTCATCTGCAACAGACATGCAAGTGGTTAAATCAATGTTTTCTTGAAGAGCAAGTGCTTTGACCATATTCATTGATTTCTCTCTTCCCAGAGTTCAAAAATGGGCCAATAGTCTTTCTGAGCAATTGAATGCTGTTGCTTCAAAATACTCAGGAGCCGCTCTGTTACAGAAGGTAACTGATCATCTCTTCAGATCACACTATTACAAGACACGTCTTCCGTTCCACAGAACACATTTTCTGTTAGTGTAACAAAACCAGGTAGAGCTTTCACATGATTCACTTCCATGACAGCTGGGTCCTAACCTAGAAATCCATTATTGTCTTAAGTCAGTGGTCTCCAGTGCTTCTTCTGGAGAGCTACTCTCCTGCAAATTCTAGTTCCAGCCATAATCTGCCACACCTGCTCCAGCTAATTAACCTCTTCAGAGGTTCCTGATGGGCTGGATCAGGTGCATCTGTGTTAGGTGAGGACAGTCGCAGGACAGTACCTCTCCAGGGGAAGGGTTGGAGACCACTGCCTTACATGAACTATATGCACTCTTTACCACATTAACTCGGATCACCTGCTGTTACTCTGTTTGGAGCAGGGTGTGAGCAGTTACCAGCTCTTGATTCCAACAGTGCTGTGTAAACATCAGAGACCACCTTTCAGGAGCTTCCAAAACTCGAGACATGCGAGACCTGGTGGACCTCCAAAACTGCTCCCATCTGATAAACAGCTCTTTAAAATTGGAATGATGTGCAGCTGTAAAATAAATATATAATAAAAATAAAATAGACAACAAGATGAAAGTGTGTAAATCAAACAAAGAAGCTGTTGACATTCTTAGAACAATGAACTGACCAACCCAGAGTTCTCAGTATTAACATCACTGAATGTGTTTAGCATAATCTGGATCATGAGAAACAGAAAATCTGAAGATTGAACTTTTGAGGAGATGATAAATATCCTGGCAGACCTCGTTGAAATACTGAAAATAAGTCCCTGAAATTATAAGTAGCGACACAGAATGGACACATAAAGGGCTTTAATTAATTGCCTGATGCTAAAATGTTGTATTTGTACTTTGATATTAACATACATGAATGAAGGGGTTTCTTTGAGTTTTTCAAAGTACTTTAAAATCCTTTTATTGTGAAACAAACTGTATAATTAATCATGTAATTAAAAAATACTATCATTTACTATTAGTATATCTAGCTGTGTTACCAAAGAGCACTTTACTGTACTATACAAGATGTATCTAAAATAAATTAGCCATCTTTTTGAATAAATAGTTTATTTAATAAAATATAAAATAAAATGTTTAAATTGTATAGCAAATAGCAGCAGTAATTGGAGATGGTGAAGATTTACATTCCTATATTCTGCTGAATTTATCAGTAACATTCAGGCTTCAATATCATTCACTTTCAGACTGTTAATGCAAGAACAGAGTTCTCAGCCAATAGTCTTCCAGTAAAGCTTCTTCTCCAACAGTCCACCATAAGAAAAGTCAGTGTATTAGTTTAAAATCCCTCTGCTCTAAATCAGTTTAGTCCTAGTTCAGCACTGGCTCTGTTCAGCAGGACTTTATGGGTCTTTTCATTGTGGGAGTGGTTTAAGATCTCTAGTGATTGACACACAGTGGCAACACTAACAGGATATACGTAATGCTCTGGTTTAATGCTCAGTGCTCTTTAACATAATGCTCATGAGGATTTACTAAACTTAAGCTCGTTTTACTGCATGATGTCCAAAGTCTATAATTATTCAATAACACTATCCTCCTCCAGCTTCCACCATGTTCATTTACTTTGAATTAAATACATAATACATTACCACATGTATGATTTGTTCATTAGCAGCAGTTCCCAACATGCAACACATAAAATATAGTTCCTCAGCACACTCAGAGGATGGGATTGTCTCAGACTCGCACACATTGGTAATACATCATCACTGTTGTTACGAAACCTTATGTCTTTGAACTTTAAAGGAGAAATAAAGCCTGATGTTCACTGCATCCAATGAAATTATCCAAAAAGGACTCAATTCATTAAATTTCTGAACATTAGGGCACAATACATAGGCTGCTTAGTATGACCACAACCAAGTCACTGGACGATTTAGCATCAGAAAGTAAAAGTCTGGCCAGGACTTGTTTTAATTCCTGTCTGTGATACAATTAATCCACAGATTAAGTCGGCCAGATTGAGAGCATCTGAGATTTCGTCCAGCACTTTAGTCGTGCTGAGAAAACAGTTGTAACAAAATCTTTGTGCAGACATGATCTAGCCCTTCTTAGGTGTGTACACACACAGCCTAGCCACAATCCCAACTGAGAGATAGCTGTATATGCATGTATGTAACCATGTACATGTAAAAGCCTTGTTCTTGTAAACAGTCTTTAAATAAAATGACTAGCTAAGCCTATTACTTTCATTACATAATCACCTAATCACAATTTTTAGTTGCAATTATCTGAGAAGTTGACTGCAATGATTTTCCACAGTCTGCCAGATTAACTATATTAGTTAACTATATTTCATGAGCTAAGTGTAAATTGGGTGTGCTGGGTTGAGGCAAATAGGCATAGGTCAACGGAAGCTAATTCATAAAGATTGCACATTGGACTTAATGGGAAATTCCTTAATATAAAAATCTAAGAATATTTTAGTCCTGGAGATGTAAACAAATTAATTCAGAGTGTTTTGTAAAGACACCTTTAGGCTTAGTTTTCCCCACAGGGGTGTGAGATATATATATATATATATATATATATATATATATATATATATATATATATATATATATATATATATATATATATATATATATATATATATATAGTTATTAATGTTAATATTAAGTTATTAATGGTAAAACAGTCATAAATCTGGAAAAAGGTTTCCTTTGTAGACTGTTTTGCCTCACATGCCCTGCATGTACCATAAAAGGAGTTGAATAAATTGATTGTTTGCCTTTGTCATAAAACATTATGCCAGACTCTAGGTAACATATTTATAACCATTTTACGTACTAACTTTCTGTAAGGATGCTTTCAGACACATTAAACTCTTCAGACATCTGGTTCCCATCACCACCACAATTCTGACTTGGCATTCTCTAGAATGGAGCATTTCACAAAAATCATTAATCCATTTAATTATGTTAAATATTCAAAACGTCTGTGGAGTTCACCTTTAAGGAACCAACAATGTTATTCTAACTTACTAATTAAAACTTCCAACTTACTAACATGTTTATAGGACAGCACTGGTAGTGTTTGTTTAGTGTAACAAACATTTAATGCTAACATTAAAAATGTAAGCTTTATTTGATTTCACACATAAAGCTGTAGACACAGTAATAACAGTCAAGAGTTGGCTTGTACCTACATAGTTGCATACAGTTAACAGGGACATGCAATTAAATCATTCTTCACACTTATTTATAGAACAATAAATTCTTAAATTCTAAAATGTTCTGATTGCGTTGGTGCTTGTGCTGTCTAACCGTTTTGTTGGTTCAATTAGAAACTCAAAGACGTGGAGCCCATTATCCGGATAGAAGATGTGGACGGAACTGCTGTGGTCCAGGAGTTCTCGGAAGAAATCGAGAAAATGCTGGGAAGCAAAATGAAGTCTGTTAAGGTCAGTAGTATACTCTGGTGCTTGAAAAAAAGTGTGAAACCTATTTCTGCTTAAATATGATATCAAATATATCAGATAGACTAAATGTAGATAAAGAGATCCCAGATAAAGAAGTGAGACAAAAATATACTTTTTTTTTTTTTTTTTTTTTTTTTTTTTTAACTGGGAACAATGGTCCAACATTACATATGAGTGAGTGGCAAAATTATGTGAACCTAAGATTAGCAGATCATTTAAAGATGAAATTATAGGTATTATCAGGTATTTTAAGTTGATGAAATGACAATCAGGTGAGAGTGGCTGCCCTGTTGTATTTTAAGTCAGATCTTTATCTTTTTAACAGACGTAGAGATTTTAATCCAAATATGTGATCGGTAATCGGCCGATATATCGCCAATTTAGCCGATCCCGAGAGCCAATCGATGGCGTTAAACAAATGAGCCTAATTTCTGTATTTCCAGTTAGCATTTCATCCAGGAAGAGGAGCCCTCCGGCCAGCTCCCTGCAATTCCTATCTGAACCACTAGGTGGAAATACACACCTTTTCATTTTCCACAGACTGACTAAAGTAGCAGCCTCGCGAGAACAGTTTACGGCGTTCATGGCATGCACTTATAGAAAACATGACATCCGTCTGGCAGTTGTTACTAAACCAGTTTAGACCATGGTTCATGACTTGCTTGCACTTATAACTACATGTAGCCCTGCCATGACATATAGCCCTGCCCTCAATTGATATTGGCTATATCCTCTTTCAGCGCGATCGGAATCAGCCTCAAAAACGCTGATCGGTCCATCTCTAAACAGATGGTTGTGGAAGAGACATGAATTAAAACTCATCAGGCTGGAAAGGAATATAAAACCATCTCTAAA
This sequence comes from Megaleporinus macrocephalus, assembly GCA_021613375.1. NCBI lineage: Eukaryota > Metazoa > Chordata > Actinopteri > Characiformes > Anostomidae > Megaleporinus > Megaleporinus macrocephalus. The sequence goes on along the minus strand of CM038713.1, from coordinate 8,529,649 downwards.
GAGTATGGACTCCACTGATCCACAGTCAGACAGATTGTATGCAAATGGACCAAATTGAAGAACTGTTAACCTCCCCAGGAGTGGTCAACCAACAAATATCCCTCCAAGATCGAAGTGTGAAGTAGTATGCTAATGCTAATGCTTTCACAGTGGCTAATGTTAATGTTCTTGAGTCCACAATCACTAAACAATGATGTGCAATGCAAAGTTACAAGAAGAAGCCACTGCTCTCCAAAAACAACATTGCTGCCCATCTGCAGTTTGCTAAAGATCACGTGAACAAGCCAGAAAGATATTGGAAAGAAGTTTTGTTGACAAATGAGACCAAAAAGAAGCTTTCCAGTTTAAATAGGTAAGGAAAGCATTCCAGCATAAGAAACATAAGGCATCAGTAAAACATGATGGTGGCAGCATCATGGTTTGGGCTGGTCTTGCTGCGTCTGGGCCAGGGTGGCATGCTTTTATTGATGAAACCGTGAATACTTGATTTTAAAGATTGAATTCTACCGTCTCTCCGTTAACTAAATCTTAAGGGAATGTAAGTCATGCAGCAATACGACGAACACAAGCCGTTCTACCAAAGAATGGTTAGAGAGGAATTGGATGGTTGTTTATGTGTGTAAACCTGCTAACAACCCAAAGTTTAAAGTGTTGTGTACATAGGAATGGATTAAAATTCTTTGAAACTGATTTCCAAGATCAAGGGGGTCACACCAGTTACTGTAAGCAAAGTTTCACAAACTTTAGCTTCTCACAGATATGTAATATTCAAACATTTTCCTCATTTCCTAAAACCAAGTATGTTTTTTTGTCTTTGTTTAATTGCGTTTTCCTCTCCAGCGGCTGGCGGATACAGCGGAGGATGCGGATTTATATCATGAGTTTAATGCAACTTTACAGGTGAGGTTGCTTTGTTTATTTTCTTTAAACATGTATTTACTGTCCTAGTATTACATATAAATCATTTTCTTATGCTACGGTTCTGTGATATGATCTTATGTGCTTCTTATGTACTTTGTACATATTTAATCTGTACAATAAAAATCCGATTGTCGTTTGTAAAGCATCTATCGCTTTTCATCACTTTGAACAGTTTGACTACTTCAACTCTATGCTGATAAACACGATGGATGAGGAAGGCAACTACATTGACCTCGGTGGCGAATTTCCTCTGGAAGAAAATGAGCATTTTAATAATCTCCAAGTCAACACACTAATGAGTGACATCCAAGTCCCAACCAACGTGTACAACAAAGGTGACACCTCGCTAACAGCCATAGACTCCCTGTTTCTGTTGTTGTTTGATTTAAATGTCAGTGGGAAAGACAGGGGTGCTCTCTTTCTGAGTTTAGATCCAGACATTCTGAATGGGGTGTACATGTCTGAGGCTCTGAATGACATCTTCATCAGTAACTTCCAGAAAGACCCCACACTCACATGGCAGTACTTTGGCAGCTCCACGGGTTTCTTCAGACTCTATCCAGGTACAGTGAGAAGACAACATGAACACACTTCTTTTAGTTGTACTTTTAGCCACTGCAAAACTATTAAGTGTTGAGGACCTGATACTACCCTCACCATTCCACAAACATTGAGTTGTCACTGTATCTGGCATGTCTACCCTGAACTGACCCTCCGTGATGTGTTCAGTAACTAGTTACATTTACGTACCTGCATGCACTCAAATAAAATGTGGATATATTTATGCTTTCCTGAGTATCTTTATATCGTATTCTTTCTAATTTTAGTAATATTATTTGTTTAGTTTTACTCTGTTACACTCGTTTTTGGTTTAGTTTTACTCTGTTACACTCATGAAAACTTATGTACTGGTTTCTGATTGGTCACAGTGATTCGTTCCAGCTTATAGGTTTCTGGTTTATTATTACAGTAGATCACATGACTCTACTGGAAGTGTTTTAATGCAGATCACATGACTGAACTGGGATGTTTACATGCACACTTAAAGATAAATTAAGTGTTTGGTTTTTTTTCTCTTAAATAGACATCAAAAAGAAGGGAATAGAGTCTAACAAGCTTTTATTTCCTCTTCTAACTAACACAGAACGTACTAATAATTTCCACTACAGTTCGTTGGTGTCCAGTACATAAGTAGTTTTTAAAGTAGTACTTCTTGGAAAGGTGTGCTGACCTTAGTTTAGATAAGTAACCAAACCTTTACTTGAATATGTGTTTATAAGCTTCTCTACGCACCACTCAGTACACCTATTAAATAGGAGTCCTGTACATCTGTAGCCCAACTGTCAATAGAAAGGGACCAACATGACCACCACATAATATTTTTAGTGGTGGACTATTCTCAGCACTATACGTGTTTCAGTTTTAGCAGCATCTCAAGTGTTTTAAACACTGCCTATGCTTCTAAAACCAGATTAGAGCATTCATGTAAGGAGAACATAATAATGTAATAATTGAAATAAAATATCATATAGCTTTTTATTTTAGAAAAAAAACATAAAACATAAAAATCCAAAAAAAACTGTATATAACATATATCAAAAACAAGTGCAAAAAATTGAAGATTGTACAATTTGAAGGTTCCTTTCTCATTTCTGTGCAATTATTTGTTTTTGGACTGCAAAAAAAGGTATCTCAGCAATACCGTTGTCTAGTAATTATTTTTAATATTTCTCATTTTGAGATTGTTGAACTTATTTCCAGCCATATCTTGTTTTCAGTTGTTTTATTTGTTTTTATCTCGATTTATAGACAGATAATTATGTTTGTTCCAAGCATATAACTTGTTTTTTAAATGTTTTAAAATTTTTACAAAATCACTTCCAACATAAAAAACTAGTAACAAGTTCAGTAATATTATAATAAGCTTACAACAATGTCAGTAGGTTAAATAAAACATTCTGACTCGGTTGAAGACATTTTTTGCAGTGTAGAATTTTTATTCCATATTATTTTTCCCTTATTTTTTATGTTTTTATCGTGTGCGTTTTCTGCTTATTATGCTGACTTCTTGTGCCTTCTCTAAAGTGTAAAGCACTTTAAGATGCATACTAATGCTATATTACATCAGCCAACATGCACTACAGAACGCCACAGGAGGTCATTCCTACCAGTGGCTATTAGACTTTAAAACTCCTCTCTTAACGTATGACACCTCTCACATGTACAGTAATAACAATAGAACAATAATTTAATTATGTGTGCAACAATTCAAATGTGCAATAACTTTCCTACTTCTACTTATTACTATAGCCACAGTCACTTTATATTTTATTCCGGTATTGTAATATAAGACTTTATATATGTGTACATATTGCAAATTTCTTTTTGTTGTAAATTATTATTAGAGTGTTTATTCTTCTACATAACCAGCTGCTACTGTAACAACTGCAATTTCCCCCTGGGATCAATAAAGTATTTCTGATTTCTGATTCTGATTCTGATATAATTCAAATGTATTGTTGTTATTACTGTTGTATGTAACACACCCTGTTTAAAAGTGAAATATCTCTACTCTCGCTCTTTAGGCATCAAGTGGACTCCAGACTCAAATGGAGTGGTTGCTTTCGACTGTAGGAACAGAAACTGGTGAGATATTCTTTGCTGATGCTGCACTGTAGTTCGCCTCAGAAATGCTCGGTGTTATGCTGGCCCTTCTGTGCCTGCCTAGGGTGGCAATAGCAGATTAGCCGTGTGGATAGCACCCAAAATGTCTACTGCTTGTAGCGGGCAGGAGCACAGCCAATGAGGCCCTGATCCCACTCAAAGACTTTAATCCTGTCCTTAAGTGGTTAGCAGCTCAATAGCCAGGTCAGTGGGGCTCACATGGGCACCATATGTGACTGTTTATACAGCCGCACCTAATAGCCATGAAGCTGCTTCAGCTAGCATGTACAGAGATATGCTGACAACAGGTCACATGACTCTACTGGATAAGTTTTTTTTTTTCTCTTCTCATTCAGAAATGATGAAATGATTCAGTAGCATTCTGCATAAGACGTCACATCATATGATGCTTTGTGTTATAGAGTAAGGATGACAGCTGAGATTATATAACGACCTATTTGCAAACTGTTGTAGTTTACCTTGCCTCAACTAGTTTATCGCATGAGCGCAACCACTCCGAAAGAGTGTGGCCAGGATTTGTAGAGTGTATAAGAGACTGTTGTTGTGCCTAACCATTGGGAGATTTGGCTATTTTCTACTGCAGGTACATCCAGGCTGCCACCTCTCCAAAAGACATCATCATAGTGGTGGATGTCAGTGGCAGCATGAAGGGGCTCAAGCTGACCATTGCCAAGCACACCATCAACACCATCCTGGACACTCTGGGGGAAAATGACTTTGTTAATATCATTGCAGTAAGAGGCCTTTAGTGGATCCACTTGCCCACAGTCTGAATGATAGTGATATTAGTGACTACAACTTCTTAAAGAAGTAGTTTGGCCAAAAAATCTAAGTTAGATGATGTTTGGAGAGCAAATTTTTTGTTTTATAGAACTGAAGCTGTAAGACTAATGTTTCTAATAGAAAAATAGAAACACTAGAACTCAGTAGTCACCCAAATAGCCCAACTTGTATACATCCCTAATGTATTTTCATTGAAGTCACACAAGCTTGCCAGTATGTTTAGGACACAGTGTGACTTACTCTAAACTATGAAAATGAATATAACTTCATCATTATGGGCAGTAGCATCGCAAAGCAGGACTATCAAATTACTCTACATTTATGATGGTCATTGTCAATAATACTGATTCTAAATCAGCCCTCCTGCTCCTGAGGTGGGCATGGACAAGTCTGCGCAACCTGGATGCAGTTTGAGCAGGTTTTGTATTTTTACAGAAACTATTTTGAATGTTTGGATGACGATTGAAATATTATTACTATCCTAGCATTAGCTTGCCACCCCAGTTCTAAACAAAAGACCTAAAGAAGTATAATTTCAAGTAGATTAAATTAGGAGATACATAGAAAACTTTTTTGGCTTGCTTTCTTACATAATTATATACAATATATATATATATATATATATATATATATATATATATATATATATATATATATATATATATATATATATATATATATATATATATATGAATAAATCATGGTTGTTATGTCACAGTCATGGATTCATTTGAACACAACAAAAACCTGATTTCAGTCTTTTTTAACTTTTGCCTGTCATACTTATTTCTTCTGCAGTACACTGATTATGTTCGCTACGTGGAGCCTTGTTTCAAAGGTACACTGGTGCAAGCGGACTTGGACAATCGTGAGGTAAATGGAGTCTCCGTGAGTTAAAAATGATTGCACTGCTCTACCTGTTGTAGACCATGTATGATACTATGTAGGGAATCCTCTTCGGGAGACTAAATAATCAGGTTTTCAGTCACTGAGTATATAACCAATGACCGTGTCAGTCTACTCAAATATATGAGGTAGCAGATTAGATATTTTCTTTGTATATGCACAAAGATTATAATGAGTTTAAGGACAATGTATATGGATAATTATGCAGATACAAAGTCAGGGGTACCAATTAAATGGAATTTATGGAACTAGTTTACTGAAATAAAAACACCATTCACTGTAGACACACTTATCAAATTGGATATTGCATTTGTTTACAGTGGTGGTGATAGTAACCAGGGCTTGCAGTGTCTGCAATTTACATAGGACTTGTTTAGATACAGTCCAAAATGATGAGTGATCATACGTGTGTTATTTTTTGAGTAAGTGTTTAAGATTTAAGTGTTCTTACAAATAGCGTTTTTTGCCCATAGTCATATTTCAGAGTCATCATAACACAGTGCTTCCAGCATCAGGTGTTTGAAGCTGTTTAATATAATAGCTTTTGTTCGTTGTGGAAGATTTCGGAAGCATTAAACTATTTAGGCATCTGGCTCAACCCAACGTCCAAGTACTTTGCTGTTCATTATACTGTTAATGCTTATGTCTATACATTGGGCAAGGTCAGTGTGCCAGGACCTGCTCAGTGCAGACTGAGCTTAATGCAGGCTTGCTCGGCTGGAGGCAGAGCTGGTAATGATCTACATCTACAGTGATCTTATCTACATCACATCTGCTCACAGGACTTCCTCCGATCCTCTCAGGAAAGCTCTGGAAGAGAACCTCACTGTTAAAGAAACAGAACAGTGGGCCAGTGGTGCTTCCTTTAGCCTTTGTAGAAAAGCTTCAGTCAAAAAGTTCAAAGTCAAAGAGCTGGAAGTTCATGTTGTTGCTATTGGGATAAAACCCTTAACAGGCAAAAAGGAAACAATGACTTTTTTCTAAATCATTTTGGAGCATTTATATTAGTTCAATGTCATGAAATATTAACATTTAATGACACTGAACTAATATAAATGCTCCAAAATGATTTAGAAAAAAGTGATTGCACTAACCCCCATTCAAAGTTAAGGTTTTTCCATCTCCTTTGACCTAAAATAATAAAGAAAATGAGATACAAAAATAGGTATACAGGATATTATCCCAATAGTTATGATATATCGATTGGTTATTTTTTAATAGGACTTTTAATTGCATTGAGAAGTTCAGCAGCCTGTTCTTTAAAAATGTGAGTTTTGAATGAGGGAAAGCATTTTATATTTAAATTAGCTTGTTTTGTGCAACTACAGCATTTCAAGCTGCTGGTGGAGGAGCTGCAGGTGAAGGGGGAGGGGAAGGTCAAGAAGGCCATGAAGGAATCCTTCCGGGTGCTGAATGAGGTCAGTATTTCAATACCCAGCGGTCATTTGCAAAAGTTCCTTCAGTCAAATTACGTTTTTTGAGTTAAAACAGCCTTTACAACTAATTTTATGTCCTGTTTATTTACTGAAGTTATAATATTGGGGGAAAACCAAATATATGGCACATTTTATTTATTTTTTTATTTTTACATTTGTTAAACTCTCACTGAAAATGAGTAGAAAGGTGTCATATTAAATAAATATGTACAGGATGTGTTTAAGGACCAATTTGTAAGGTCATGCAACCTGTTGCACTCATACTCCTAACAGATATGGGGCAACATATCACCAGAAAGCTGCGGTGTCATTGCAAAATTTTAAGCAGCATCAAACTTCATCTCTAGTAGTGCAAGGCAATGCTGATGTTAACTCCAAGAGCGGGTGGCATTCATTATAACAGTCGCTAACCACAAGCTTTACTTTTCCTTTCATTGGCTACCTGTCCTTTAATGATTAAGCTAAGAACATGACCTTCAATATGATAGACTAGAGGTTAGAATGCATCTTTAGGGTAGCACTACTTTTTCATCCTCTCGTGTTAGACTGAGTGATTTGACTTAGTGCTGCAGTGATTTGACTCAGTGCGTCTCTTGTGGTCATACTGTACCTTAATCATATTATGAGAAAGAACGGGCAGGGGCGAGCTGGTTAGCTTGTTAATTTCAGTAGATATCTCTGCAGAATTATACATAGACATTAAAGCATTTATTTTTTTACAGTCTGTTGATATTTTTGGTGAATTTTGGAATGTTTAAAAATCTAATATATTACACCTTTAAGATATTTGCGGTTATAAAATCAATAATGTTGTACATGAGGTGTTAAAACTTTTGCAAATGATTGTTAGCACAAACTCCAAGGTCAAGATTTTTCAAGTAGAACATGCTCTGCTAGTTTAGCCTCAGGGAGCTACATAACTAGCCATATAAACCTCGTAATGTTGAATGTTTTAACACAACATGCTGCCTAAAGCCCAGTCTGATCAAAGCAAATGGCATGAATGGAGAGGAGAACTGGTTGGTGCCAGGTGACGTGGGGGCCCTGGTGGTCAGTCCTTTAACATTATTCGGCGGGACAGGTGATTATTACCTCAAAGAGACAGAGTTAGTTCTGGTTTGGGTTAGTACAGAGACAGAGTCAGTTCTGGTTTGGGTTAGTACAGAGACAGAGTTAGTTCTGGTTTGGGTTAGTACAGAGACAGAGTTAGTTCTGGTTTGGGTTAGTACAGAGTCAGAGTTAGTTCTGGTTTGGGTTAGTACAGAGACAGAGTTAGTTCTGGTTTGGGTTAGTACAGAGACAGAGTCAGTTCTGGTTTGGGTTAGTACAGAGACAGAGTTAGTTCTGGTTTGGGTTAGTACAGAGACAGAGTCAGTTCTGGTTTGGGTTAGTACAGAGACAGAGTTAGTTCTAGTTTGGGTTAGTACAGAGACAGAGTTAGTTCTAGTTTGGGTTAGTACAGAGACAGAGTTAGTTCTGGTTTGGGTTAGTACAGAGACAGAGTCAGTTCTGGTTTGGGTTAGTACAGAGTCAGAGTTAGTTCTGGTTTGGGTTAGTACAGAGACAGAGTTAGTTCTGGTTTGGGTTAGTACAGAGACAGAGTTAGTTCTGGTTTGGGTTAGTACAGAGACAGAGTTAGTTCTGGTTTGGGTTAGTACAGAGGATGAGAAGCACTTCAGAGTGTAGCTGGCGACTCTGGCAGATCTGATTATTGACTTATCCAAGAGCTCATCTAACTATTTTTACTTGAGACCTTAAAATATTAGAATAACCCAATATGGCGTTGTGGATTGCCCCCAGTGGAGAAGGGGCAAGTCCAACTTGAACGAGTTTGAGAATTGGAATGGGCGTCAGAGCTTACTGTATGCTTAACTGCTGGAGCTCATCCCAGAGCTCATTGACTGCATAGCAGGAAACACCCTGGACAGGTACATTCACGCAGATACATCTCGAGACAATTTAATATCACCACCAGTGGAAGGAAACCAGAAACCCACACAGACACAGGGAGAACATGCAGCCCCCCCATAAAAAAGGACCCTGGCTTCCCTGCTGGGGATATACTGTATATGTCTAAATGCTAAATATGTCATAATTAGATTTAAAGGGATGAAACATTGTACAGTTAAACCTTGAACAAGCCTCAAAGAGTACCCAATGTATTGTTTGTCTTATCTCTAACATTCATACGTATGTTTACAGTTGTCTATTGGGCAGTTTAGATCTGTTTGTTTGTTTCTTGGGTTGTTAAAAAAGTATAACCCCAACTCTGCTGTTTAAAACACTGGCATTAATGGGTTAATACAGATTACATACATGTTACATACAGATACATCTCATTTTTAAGGTTTGTTTTTGGAGCATTGTTGGAGCATTGTAACATTAGGTTCATTTTCACAACTTTAACTAAACTAACTCCCTAAATACCCAAAATAAAAATAAAGGGGTCTTATCCCCTACAGAGGTGCAGGCTTGTAATCAAAGATAGATCATTAATGTAAGAAATACAAAAGGCAAAAATAAGGATTCTTACAACAAGCTGGAATTCACACCACAACCAAATACAATTCATGGTCTGACTGACATGGTCTGAGTTCTTTGTAGCAGATCCATAGGTCAGTTCACCAATCAAAACAAGCCATTACCATCAAGAGGCGGGTTCTCATCATCAAGACTTTCCACTAAAAGCCAGAGAGAGGGAAAGAGAATGGGAGAACATGCCCCACAATTCTAAAAAAAAAAAAAAAACCAACTTCCCATCCGTAACAGCATATTGGTTTGAAATTAAGGTTTTAAAAATAGTTCTCATACCCCCCCCCTTCTCTTTCCCTCCCTCCCTTCCTCTTTCCTTCTCTTCCTCCCTCTTTCCCTCCCTTCCTCTTCCCCTTCATCCCTTCTTCTTTCCCTCCCTCCCTTCTTCTTTCCCTCCCTCCCTTCTTCTTTCCCTCCCTTCCTCCCTCTTTCCCTCCCTTCCTCTTTCCCTCCATCCCTTCTTCTTTCCCTCCCTCCCTTCTTCTTTCCCTCCCTTCCTCCCTCTTTCCCTCCTATTCTCCCTCCCTCTTTTCCTCCCTCTTTTCCTCCCTTCCTCTTTCTCCCTCCCTATCTCTACATCTCTCTCTCTTTCTGTGTTACACAAACACAAACACACACACACACACACACACTCACACGTACAAACACACATGTACATGCACATATGAAGCGCATCTCACTCTCTGTGTGACTCTTCCTCTGCCCCAGGCCACGGCGAATGGGCAGGGTAGCCTGTGTAATCAGGCCATCATGCTGATCACAGATGGAGCTATGGAAGACTTCCGGTCTGTGTTTGAGGAGTTCAACTGGCCTGACAAGAAGGTAGTGCTCATTCTACTCAGACATGCAAGGTCAAGGGGATGCCTGAGTAAAAAAACTAAAACCCACAAAATCAGTAGCTTCTCTAACTAATATAAATGATTGATAATGCGGCTCTGATCAATTGTTGGAACAGAGAACTTTAGAAATATGACATTTCTGTATGAATAATCAGTGATCTGGTTCTTATCTTTGTCTATTATAATGATAATATTGTTATTATATAAGATTATTATTCCAGTTATGTCATACTACACATCATAATATAATAGCATTGAAGAACAGGGTGAAACGGGGTAACAAAGTATGAAGAAAAACAGATGCACCATCGTCTATGGTTATAGAACTGGTAATCGGAGATGGTTAGATGGATCATATGTGGAAAAAAATAAGCGTTCCAAATAAAGAATACAATATATATATGTGTGTAACATGTATTGTTCTCTGATGAGTCCACCTTTACTGTTTTACCCACATCCGGGAAAGTTACGGTGTGGAGAAGCCCCAAAGAAGCGTAACACCCAGACTGTTGCATGTCCAGAGTGAAGTATGGGGGTGGATCAGTGATGCTTTGGGCTGCCATATCATGGTATTCTCTTGGCCCAATACTTGTGCTAGATGGGCGGGTCACTGCCAAGGACTACCAAACCATTCTGGAGGACCATGTGCATCCAATGATTCAAACATTGTATCCTGAAAGCGGTGCCGTGTATCAGGATAACAATGCACCAGTACACACAGCAGGACTGGAGAAAGATTGATTTGATGAACATGAAAGTGAAGTTGAACATCTCCCATGGCCTGCACAGTCACCAGATCTAAATATTATTGAGCCACTTTGGGGTGTTTTGGAGGAGCGAGTCAGGAAACGTTTTCCTCCACCAGCATCACGTAGTGACCTGACCACTGTCCTGCAAGAAGAATGGCTTAAAATCCCTCTGACCACTGTGCAGGACTTGTATATGTCATTCCCAAGACCAATTGACGCTGTATTGGCTGCAAAAGGAGGCCCTACACCATACTAATACATTATTGTGGTATAAAACCAGGTGTTTCAGTTTCATTGTCCAGCCCCTGTATGTATATATATGTATGTATATATATATTTTTTATTTATTTGTTTATTTATTTTTTAAATACTTATCTGCTCATCTTGCACGCATGTTTTGAGAAACAACATTATGAAATTTCCTTTGTATCTTGCAGGTGCGGGTCTTTACATACCTTATTGGCCGAGATATGACCTTTGCGGAAAACGTGAAGTGGATTGCTTGTAACAATAAGGGTGAATTTGCTGTATGACTGACTGTAACAGTATAAAGATATAATTTTTAGAATGTGTTATACAGTTTTGAATGAGTGCTTTTCTTTGGTACTGTATGGATTTATAGTATCTAACAGACATTTATAATTGAACTCCAGGTTACTACACACATATCAACACATTGGCTGACGTGCAGGAGAATGTGATGGAGTATCTTCATGTTCTAAGTCGTCCAATGGTCATCAACCACGACCATGACATCATCTGGACCGAGGCGTACATGGACAGTGTGGTAGGTACAGAAGATGTATCAGGAAACAGAGTAAATGGAATATCACATGGATCACCACAATTACCGTAATTAAAATGAATGAGTTAATTAAAAATATTTGTACACATGCTTAACAAGATGCACACGCTTAATGAATCAGCTTTATGATGGGTGTAGATGGTAAACAGGGCACCAGGTTGTTCTAAAGCCAAGTTTAGCTGGATAAACATTTTACTCAGTGGGGAGTTGTTATTACTTAAGTTGCTTTTGTGAGCATCACTGAACCAGACAACATTTATCTCAACCCCTTTTCATAGCCTTATAACTCCAGATATGAGCCACATATAATGTTGAGATGGAAAGGGCAGACCATATAGATTTGGGAATGTTATAAAAGTTTATATTTCTACGCTATATAAGCACACTGATTGAGAAGTACAAGTAGAAACATTGATAAATAAAAAAATAAACCACATTTGATACAAGGGCACGTTCTTTGACCCCAGAGTGTTAAAGATCACTACATTTCTCAAAGTGGAATTTAAAAATGTCATTTAAACAGTGTTAAACAGAAGCTTAATTTGATTTTATGGTGTTAAAATCATCAAAATAATCAGTAGACTACTCAATTACTAACATAACTAACAGCCCTAATGCCACAGGAGGAAAACTTAGCATCAGAATTGTGTATCTCCTTTTGATCTACATTAAATCTAGCGTTGCAACCGGATGCTTCTATTTTTACCTTGCTTAACTGCACGTTATCCTAAAATTCATAAGCTCCAGAGGACCCAGAATGCTTAAGATTATTTCATGATTATGTAATAATTTGTGTTGCTGGTGTAAACTAAGCAAGAAATGTACGTGGCACAATTGAATCCTTCAGATGATTTAAGTTGTTTGTATTGTGTAGCTGTAGTATCTCTCTCTCTCTCTCTCTCTCTCTCTCTCTCTCTCTCTCTCTATATATATATATATATATATATATATATATATATATATATATATATATATATATATACACACATATATATATACACTCCACCATGCAGCATATATATATATATATAGTATGTGTGTGTGTGTGTGTGTGTGTGTGTGTGTGTGCTTGCTCTGAAAATGCTCATTTCATGTTGTGTTTTCCTCCCCATCCTTTTCATCCTCTGTCTTTATTCTCATCCAGCTTCCCAACACTAAAGAGGTAAAGGGGTTTAGGATAATAGAACAGCTGCACAAGTCTTTGCTACATGCTGCTTCATTCAGATTGCTTTGTAGTGAGCTTAAGATTTGATTTAGCCTGGCCTGTAGTCTGTTTAACAAATCAGACATAGCTCATAGTCTTGGTAGAGTAGTCTAGAGTAGTGAGGATGGAAACTGCTGTTTCACATCGCCCTCTACTGTTGAGTGTGTATATCAGAGCGGAGTTCACTTTTGCCAGCAGTGGAGGAGGTGGATTTGGCTAATCCTCTCTAATTTCTCCCATAGCTCTTTAACAGCATGGCTCAGAGTCTGCTGTTGATGACCACAGTGGCAATGCCCGTCTTCAGCAAAAAGAAAGAAACGCTGTCTCATGGCATTCTGCTGGGAGTGGTAGGGACCGATGTTCCTCTGTTGGAAGTCATGATGCTGGCCCCTCGCTATAAGGTACAAGATTAAAGGAATAGTTTGTCCAAAAAATCCAATGTACACAGTTTTCTACCTCACCTGTGCCTTATCTACCTCACATGAAGCTGAAATTTGGTTTCTTTTGTTTGCTTGTGTAGCTTTCCGTCAGGGGTATGAGGCTAACGTGGTAATGGAATCTTATCCATTACCTGTATGCCTAAATCCTTACATGTCTCAATCTGCACTCTAATCTCAAATAGACTTGCTTTTCTAACGTTAGGAAACTAACAGTTATCTGATGATTAAAATGATTACAATTCATTTATGTAGCAGAGGTCTGCAATTACACATTACTCCAGCATGGGACTAAATTTCAATGTCATGGGAGTGGCCAGTTAACCAGCTCAGTGCTTGCAGAGGTGGAACAACATGTAAACCACATCACACGATTTCTTAAATAGTCTATATAAAATGATCACAAACACCCAATAATTAGCATGCATAATTAACATAATGAGAAAGTAATAAACTCATTCTAATTAGCTGCAATAGAAAACATGATTGCAGTTGTGGAGCCTTTAGACAGTCAGGAAGAAAGGCAGATTAAGCTAACTAAAGACAATTCTGACAGCTGTGATTATTTCAGTAGAGTCAAATATTGGATGTCTTTTCCCTGTGCATGGGACTGTGGGTGGGAGCAGGCAGAAACATCTCTGTTACAGTCAGTGCTTCATCAGGTAATGGAACACTAAAGGTGGGGTGATCCAGCAAGTGGCAGTGAGGGAAAAGGTCCTGGAACGCACATGAGTGCTTCAAGTGTCCATCTAACATAGTAGAATTCTATACAATAAAATAATCCTAGCTTTTATGACTGCAGTAAGGAGCTGCAACCATAAAATCTCAAAGATGCCACTGGAAAGGTTTTTGGTGTCCTACAAGAAAGGTAGTGGATCCACATAAATAAGTTCTGGAACACAGGTACCTGAAATATGAAAGATCCAGCACAAATTAAGCACTGGTTACAGTCGGGAGTGGGACAATTGTAGTGGGTTTTTAGTATGAATGGGTGGAAGCAGATTTTTATTAGCTGTTTTGTCTTTAAACTTCTTTTATTGGTTAAATGCATTGGTCTAATAATCTGCAATGCTAAAGCCAAAGAAGTAAACTCTGAACACCAAACCTTTCTTGGATGACTGACCTTGTTTAAAACTGTTTGAAACTGTAATTTGTCACTACGAATAGTACAACTGTAGCATCACTAGTGCTAATAAAGTGTGTATCCTTTAGCTCGGAGCTCATGGCTACGCCTTCCTCATTACAAACAATGGCTACATTCTGGCACACCCTGACCTAAGACCTCTGGTAAGTGTATTGTCTCCTGTCTTTGACTGACTCCAAATGACTGAACATCTATTTCTCTTTCTCTATTAGATTTAATAGCCAACATGACGAGGGTAAATTATACAAGGTGTTATTTTTTTGTTTGTCTTGTGTTGTCACAGTATAAAGATGGGAAGAAGCTGAAGCCCAAACCCAACTACAACAGTGTGGACCTATCGGAGGCAGAGTGGGAAGACACAGAAGAGATAGTCAGGCTGACATATAAATTCATCCATATACTTGTCTGTATAGTACCAGATAACATTTGGACATCCCAGTTCAGAAGAATGAAAGTGAAGCTATCAAAAATAATAGCACATATAGGATTATACAGTCACACTCATGCATTTGCTAATGCCATTTTGGAGCATATTTAAAGATTAACAGTGTAAAAGGCAACTGCTGTGCTCTAATGATTAAGAAAAATGAAAATAAAAAAAATAATTAAATTGAGATACTTTTTTCGTGTAGTGATGGTTTTCTATAGGTTTCATATATACTTATGCAAAAATGCTAAACATGAGAATAAGTTTTTAAATCAGTCTTCCTGAAAAAAATATACTGCCTAAATCTTCTCTGGTACTGTATATTCACTAGTGTTAATGAGTCTTACACACATACAATAGTCTCATATGTGTGTTTATTTTTGAAACAGTTGAGAACTGCCATGGTGAAAGGAGAGACTGGTACTCTGACTCTAGACGTGAGGTCAGCTGTGGACAAAGGGGTGAGTCACTGTTTATAATCTGAGCAGTATTAAAATGTTTTATATAATGAGGATGTTTAGTCAGTTGCATCACACATACTTAACCAGTATTTTCACTCAGGGGTCAATGTTTTGTGGTGCCACTGACCACAACATTTCACATTTTGGCTTCTACAAATGCAGGGTCTGTTACTTGCCGTGAGTTTTTTTTTTTTTGCATTGTTTTTCCTTTTAATAAACATGTTTATGTATCAGGCCAGATTTTGTTAACCTTTTAAATTATATATATATATATATATATATATATATATATATATATATATATATATATATATATATATATATATATATATATATATATATATATATATATATATATATATATATATATAATTTAAATTATTAAAATTATTAATTGCATTTATTTACAATAAACATGTTTTTTTTTACAAATTCTAATTTTGTCCACAACATGTTTTACCTATTTGACCCAAGATGTGTGTATATGCCTATCATTGACCTTATTTCATAAACGTCAGTAAAATAGAATCATATAAAAGTGTCATCATGTTTGAACGACAGAATTATGGACTGGGTGAGTAAGGATCATCCTCCTAGCTGTTTAGAATAAAGAAACAGAAAAGACCCCCCTATTTTTTACAGAAAAGGCCCCCTACAATGTCGCCGAGCATTAAAATTATTAAACAAAAAGAGATTGAAAATAAATTAAAATCAATTTTAATGAGTACTTTAATGTAAAAGAAACTATAAAAACAGAGACAAAATTAAGTAAGATAAATCGTAAAAGAAAAACAAATGAATAAGAAACTAAAATAAGACAGGAATAAGATAAAGATAAAAATAAGTAAATGAAGTAAATATAAATATAGTAGTAAAACATAAAATAGTAAAAGAAATAATAATAAAAAAAATAATAATATTAATAACAATAGAGTAATTAAAAATATGAAACGAAAACAAAAAGTGGCATCACTTCCGCCAGAATTACCTTAATCCTCTGTGTGAAATATATTGTCTAAACCGACTTAAGGAAGTATTCTTCAACAATATAACTGCATCTTTTTTTTTTTTTACAGAAAAGGCCTCTTTTCCTGAAAAATGATTATTTCTACACAACCATTAATGAGACACCATTTAGGTAAGACATGCAGCTCTGATTTGCTTTCCTGTGTATCTCTAGTTTGTAATGTTTGAGCAAGTTCATGTGCATTATTTATTTACAAGTATTTATTAATATATGTGTGTGTGTGTGTGTTTATAGTTTCGGGATGGTGCTGACTCGTGGCCATGGAGAGTACATGTTCTTTGGAAATGTGTCTGTTGAGGAGGGTAAGTTTATCATTCCTCAGATAACAAATATAGGAGATCAAATAAATGACCAAAATACATTACCAGACTAAGCTCTTGACCAATTGAATAAATTGACCAGAGCAGTAAAGGCCTTTGATTAATATTGATGTAGATTGTACTGAGAAATTTGTTAATCCCTGCAGGCCTTCATGACCTTCAGCAGCCAGACCTTACCATAGCTGAAGGATGGTGAGTACAGCTGATATGTCTTTTGTGCTTGCGCTAATCCTGCAAATACTATACACTATATATATATATATATATATATATATATATATATATATATATATATATATATATATATATATATATATATATATATATATATATATATACCTAGAATGCTATATAGTATTTCAGGTGGCTCCTGGGTTGAGAGAAAACAGAGAGTGTACAAACCTAGATCAAGGCAAGGGGAAGAGAGGCTGCTTTGATGAATGTTCCATATAAGATTAGGAATAGTTACAGTATTACTGACTGGTAGGAATGTCAATAATCTAGGACTGTTCTTATAGATCAATCAATCAATCAATCAACCTTTATTTTCACTCGGAAATACATTGAGGGAGACCCTCATTTACAATGTCACCGAGCATTACAATAATTAAACAAAAAGAGATTGAAAGTAAATTAAAATGAATTTTAATGAGTACTTAAAATGTAAAAGAAACCTGTAAAAGGTTTCATTATTTTGTATTAACTGTAATATGGAGATGTGCGATCTCCTTTTTTTCCTAGGACCTACTGTGAAACCGATATCGACCCCCATCATCGGAAACTCACTCAGCTCCAGGCTGTAGTACGGTACCTGACAGGCAAAGAGCCAGATCTGGAGTGTGAGTACTACACATGACTTTTTATTTTTATAGTTGTAAAAAGTTGTATAGTTGTTTGGGTGCCAAAGGCTGGGAGGTATCTGCACAACCATCTGCACATTCTAATGCACAATAAACTACGCCTCATTTCTCAAATTTAACAATTGGATAAAAAAATAAAAATAAAACAAGAAATGTGACAATTGTAACATATTTTGTATTGCATATTTTTCCTATTATGTTTAAGTAATAGAGATTGTGCATTAACATATGAAGAAATTGCCCTATTTAATTTTGTTCACTGTATATATTCACTGCAACAAAGCATAGAATTAACAAGGGCTATTCAAACCTTTGCGTATAGCTGTACTGTTGATACTGGAAAGATTGTTTCTCTTCAGTTTGATACACTCATATGTAAAATGTGCAGGTGATGAGATTCTGCTGCAGCAAACTCTGTTTGACGCTGTGGTAACAGCTCCCCTGGAGGCCTACTGGACAGCACTGATGCTGACCGCCAATGGGTGAGAGTCATTTGTTGGTTTTTCAATTTTATTAAACTGTTCAGCCAAAAGTGTAGTAGTTTGGAGGCAAAACTTTTATAGAGGTAAAAAGGAAGACTTAAAGCTTAAAGCTGGTAATTACAAAAGATACTTTGTTAAGACTTGCATTTCAGTGCTTCACTACTTTTATAACTTTCTAACGAAGCTATGGATCTCTGCCCTCTATCATTCTCTCACTCGTCCCCTGCAGGGTGGAGGATGGGATTGAGACAGCCTTCCTGGGGACCCGCTCAGGCCTCATGCGGGTCACCAGATACACTGGCATTGAGAAGCGAAAGGGAAAGTGAGTGAGCCTTAAGTGTGGTAATGTTTACTGTATGCGTAAATTAACAATCAGTACTGGTCATTGATGTTTCTCTTTTTCTGCCCGTTATATATTTATATGAGATAAAGCATACTTCTTTGACTGATTCTTAAATATATAGCTCACATTTTTATGCTATTACCCTCAATAGATAACTTTAACTTCACTTTATAACCTACAGGAAGTTCTTGACCAAGGTGGACAAGGAGAACCTTTTTACTGTGGACCACTTTCCCATCTGGTACCGTTTGGCAGCTGAAAACAAACCGGGACAGTTTTTGTACTATGTACCCGATGACGACGTCAACAAAGGTGACAGCTGACTTGATGGTGTATTCAGTTTGATCCAGTTCATGCTGACTGTGAAAATTGTTGTCTTTTACTCAGAAGTTTGGGAACACCAGTCTATACTAATTCCATCTTCCAGTTTATGCTTAAATGCTTGACAACAAGAGGATAACATTGAGCATTATTATTATTTATTATTATTTAATGTTTTTTTATAAACAGTGGTATGCAATTATAGGGTTTAAATACACTCAGTTAAATAAAATGTTTTGTTCATTTGCTTTATGACAAAATGTAAATGTGATATTTTGTTAATTTTATTGCATAAACGTTTGCACAGGACAAATCTATGTTCTCTGCGCTGAACAGTCCTCTAATGCAGTTCCACCATTTGTTTAAAGTTTTTTAAATAATTCAGTCCTTGAGGCGCAAACAAAGTTATTTAGAGTGTTTTATGTGAACTAGTTCATTTCTAGAGAAACTAGAGAAACATTGATGGGGTTAGGAACCAGGATTCACCTTGTGTACAACACAAATACAGCCACACAGCACCAGTCAACATACATGTGTCTACTGAATCTTATGCAATGTTTCTGATGGTGAAATAGTGGGGAATAAACTTTTGCCATGTACATATACAGTTGTATTCAAAATTATTCATCCTCCACTTCAGTAAAGTGTTTTAGCAAGTTTGACATTATTTTTTTATCTTGTTCACAATCAGATCAAATAAGGACTTGCATAATAGACAAATGCAACTTAAATTACAATAAAAAAAAATTCTAATATACCGAACAAATGTCCTTTTTGTGGTTTCCTTATTAACAAAATTATTCAACCCCTTAAACATTAACACTCTCAAAAACAGAGGTTTCAATCAGGCTTTTTCAGTCAGGCATTTAAAGCACGTGTAGATGTAAACAGATTCATAGCGAGCAACAATTAAGCAGTTTTATAAGAACTGAGATACTCAGCTCCTTCTAGACAGTTAATGGGGAAGTCAAGGGAATCATCAAAGAAGTCAAGAGAGGAGGTAATCAGGAACTCTGTTTTCGGCCCAGACAATAAGGCACACACTGCAAGGAGAAGGCCTCTGTGCCAGAAATCCCAGGCACAGCCCCCTTCTGACTCCAAAGCACAAGAAGAGTCAAGTCCAGTATACCAAAAACCATGTGGACAAGCCACAAGGTTTTGGGATACTGTTCTCTGGAGCGATGAGCCAAAATTAGAACTCTTTGGGCCTATGGCTCATCGACATGTCTACACAGAAAAGATCACCTTGCCTACTGTGAAGTATGGTGGTGGGTCAGTCCTGCTCTGGGGCTGTTTTGCTGCCTCAGGTACAGGATATCTCCACCGTGTGGACTGTAACATGAATTCAGTTAACTACCAGAAGATCTTGGGTGGAAATGTCAAGCAGTCAGTGACAAAGCTGATGCTTGGCAGACGTTGGAGCTTCCAACAGGGCAACATTTCCAAGCATACCTCCAATTCTACCATAGCTAAGTTGCAGAAGACGGGATGGAGTGGCCATTGCTATCGCCTTACTTAAATCTCATAGAAAATCTCTGGTGGGACTTGAAGAAGGCAGGTGCAGCACACAAGCCCAAGAATGTCAATGAACTGGAGGCCTTTGCCCATGATTAATGGGCTACGATACCTGTTGATCACTGCTAGAAACTTGTGTCAGGCTATGTTTCATGTCTGAAGAACGTTACTATTGTCAAAGGAAGTTTAACAAAGTACTAATGATGTATGAGACAAAGGGATTGAATAATTTTGTCAATGAGAAAATGTTGGTATATTAGAAAAAAATATTGTTGTAATTTAAGTTGTATTTGTCAATTATACAAGTCCTTATTTGATCTGATTGTAAACAAGATAAAAAATAAATGTCAAACCTGCTAAAACACTTCACTGCCGTGGGGGTTGAATAATTTTGAACCCAAACTGTAATATCCTAGCAAATTATTGTAATATTATTTTTTTATATTGGCATATATCTAATGCAGTTTGCTCACAGTGTCTTCACTATAAATTTAAAATGTGAAAAAAGGCAAAAATTAGGAAAAACCTGTGAGTGTGTGTCCAGCCCTTTGATAGGTGACACACTGAATCTTGAAGTGAGGTGAAGCAAAGCCACTGGAGATCAGTACCTTTGAAGCAGATGACTAAAGTGACCTCTCCCCCCGCAGGCAAGGACACGATCGTAGCAGTGACCTCTGTGACTGTGACTGAAGGGAAGAGGACGGCACTGGCTGGAGGTACGAAAGAATTTTTTAATTTTTTTGGAAATAACCAAGTGTGCCTGCGAATGATATTCTGTTTGGCTTTATTATAATATACATATACAGTGTGCTTGAAGATATCTTTAATATTTGACTTACGCTTTTAGATATATAAATATAATGTACAGACAAATTTAACATGTGCACATTTAACATTTGTAAAAATGTACAAAAAATGTGGAACTAGATTCACATTTTAATGAAGTGAAACAAAAAGTAATGCTCAGATTACGTTCAGACAGTAACATCTCCACATGGATGGTCATGGATGATGAAATGGGGAGGAGATGAACAGTATTAGAGTATTTTGTGATACCAAGGAGAGAAATTAATCTTTTTGATATGTTTGCACAATTCTGGGTAAGACAGGGTTAGAGGTTAAAGGAGACGCACTAAAAGCTCTGCGTAGAGCATATGTGAGCATAAGCTTCTGAAAAGATTATTGAGTTCTTTGGGCTGCCGTTTCGTTGGCAATGTGAGGTTTAGTACAGTGAATTTGTAGCAGTAGGCCAAACTTCTGTGGTTGACCTGACCAACCTGCAGTAACACAATATATCTAGGCTGCACATGAGAGAGACTTCTGCATTTACCATCCTTAAATGCATTGCACTGCTTGCTGAACAGACCTTGTAATCAATCATTCTGAGACCTCCCACTGATTAATTGGTTCACTGTATGAAGCATCAACCACTCATCTTCTGGGGTGCTGCAAATATATACATGTGCTTCTTTAATAACTGCTCTCTGCTGTGGTAAGACTAATGGGAGGTCAAATGCAATTTTTTTTTCCATGGGTGTGACATCACAACTATGATGAATTCAAAATAGGCTTTTTTTTGCAATTTAGTTTCCACATTGTAGACAATATCTATCTTTTGAAGCATAATTGAAACTATGTTGACCTAGTTGGTCATTGTTATGGATGCTTTAAGATACAGTATCTTGCTAAAACTTATATTACCCAATTGGCATGTTGGTGGACAGTCATCTGCCAGCTACACTGCATGTTTGTAATTATATCTAAAAATAAATATCTTTAAATTCTCGTCTCGAGACAAAGTTTCTAATGGTTGAAACAAGCATTTTACTTGGCAAGATATTATATTTTGCAGTGTGTATCGAGACTGCCCAAGCATATATATCACACGCAGACTTCTGGTGGAAACGCTATCCACTCTGTGCGCTCCGGAGCCTTTTCTGGAGCTTCTTCTGGCACCATCTCTTCTTCTCCTGGCTCTACCTCCCTGTCTTCCATCAGAGGCTGCTGCTGGAGCTGCAGACTCCTGTCTAGTAGCTCTTGCTGGTGATGAGCTGCCAGCGTGGCGTAGATGCAGCCATAGGTGGCGGCCACCACCATCATCACACACACTATCCCACACACCACCCCGGCCACCACCACAGTGACAGGCGCTCTGCGAACGCTGATGGGTCTGTGCCGTTGCCTGAAGCAGTCTGCTGTTGGGTCAGTGGAGACCAGGAAACCCTCAGCCGTCCGGAAACAGGTGGAAGGGTGCCTGGTGTCTAAGAAAGGAGGCTGGGAGCAGTGTCTAAACATCTCTATTGGAACACGCCGGAGATCTGTACCTTGTAGAATTACAGGGAGAGAACACTTTATAGAATCCACATGGCCGCCTAGAGAGAGAGAGAGAGAGAGAGAGAGAGAGAGAGAGAGAGAGAGAGAGAATTGTAGTGATACTATAAAAAAAAGATCTTATATCTGGTTGATTAATTCTATATTTTTAAAGCAGTTTTCTTAAAATAAGCAACATAATCTTAAATAAGAAATATAACATACACTATATGGACAACAGTATTAGGACACATGTCTTAGATGCTGAATTCAGGTGTGTAATTCAGTCCCCAATGCCAGAATGGAAGAATCACTGAATTCAAGCATGGTGCTGTAGTAGGATGCCACCGTTGCAACAAGTCCATTCATAAAAGTTCTTCCCTTCTAGATATTCCAGAGCGGTATTATTAAAAGTGGAGGTGTTTAAAGCAACTCAGTCACAAAGCGTCAGATCATGCATAGTTTCAAAGTGGGGTTGTAGAAATCCAAATCTCTTCAGGCTTTAACATCAGCACAAAAACTTGGCTGGGAGCTTCAGGGCCTGGGTTTCCATGGCTGAGCAGCCACAAGCAAACCACACAGCACCAAGCACAAAGCCAGGCATCGGATGGTGTGGTGTAACGCACCGCCACTGGACTCTGGAGCAGTGGAAACGTGTTCTGTGAAGAGACGAATCATAGCTCTCTATCTGGCAGTCTGATGGATGAGTCTTGGAATCCTAATGCTTCAGCATACAGAGACATTTTGGATGATTGCATGCTTCCAACTTTGTGGTAACAGTTTGCGGAAGAACCTTTTCTGTTCCAGCATGACTGAGGAGATTGCGAGCCAGGCCCTCTTGTCCAACATCAGTTTCTGACCAAGCTACTGGATGCCTTGAATTTCCCTCTGGGATCAATAAAGTATCTATCTATCTATATCTAAATGCTCTTCTGATTGAATGAGCAACAATTCCCACAGGCACATTCCACAGTCTTGTGGAAAGCCTTACTAGAAGAGTGGAAGCTGTTGTCGCTGCAAAGGGAGAACCAACACCATATTAATGCCTATAGGTTTAGATTGAGATGTCATAAGAGCTCAGGTAGGTGTAATGTGTCTGAATACTTTAGTCCATATAATGTAGATCAAGTAGATATAAAATACATTTGCTTGGCAAGATATCATATTTTGACCACAAAGGCATCTTAAAAACTGAATTATTTTAATAAATGTGTTCTTGATAGACGGGCCTCTCCTATCACACAGTGCTACAAAGTTGGGAGGCAGAGGATTAGATGCTTCCAACACACTGCTATCATCATCATTGTTATCATCATCAGATAACTTGCTGCCCCTCAGAGACCACAGCAATGTGGGAGGATGGGAGGATCTTACTACCCACCCTGAGAGAGAGAAACACCAAGTATGCCACAGATGGCATCAAAATGGCCTTGGATTAAATGTCTTAAGTGGGGAAATTTGATCTAATCTAATTCAGTCTAATGAACACAACATTTAGCATTTGAAGTCTCACTTCTGGTGTTGTATGTTTTATGCAAGCATTGTTAATATTTAAAAAATATTCCTCCCAGTTCATACAGTTCATATATGCAAACCCGCCAAAAGAAAAAAAAGAAATTAACTTACAGCAGTTTGGGCCCACCCATTTAGCCTACACCAGTTTACTCTGATACTGTTTAGCCTATATTCCCTCCCTAACTGTACTGAAATGTGAAGGAGTGTTTTTTTTGTTCAAACTGCTTATTAAATAAGGGACATTACAGGGCCAATCATATCAGAGGTCATTTACATATATCAGTCATAAAGGCACAGCACCAGAAACAGGCTGTTTAATGCTAATGGATAAAAAGAGTTTGGAAAATGGGAATCTTTTAAAGTCCTCTCTCACCTCTGTACAGCATCCATTCCAACCAGTGTCTGAACGGCATTATACTGCAGCTGCAATTCCAGTGGTTACCCTCCAGCTGAAGGTGCTGTAGAGCAGTGAGGGGCTCCAGGACTGATCTCTGCAGGGTCCACAGCTTGTTCCCAGCCAGTGAGAGCCATGCTAAGGCCTGTGGCCCATCCAAGAGACCTGGGGACAGAGCGGCGAGGCTGTTGAAAGAAAGATCCAAGTGCTGGAGTTCAGTCAGGCTCTGAAACTGTTTTAGGCTCAGTGCCTTTAACCTGTTGTCTCTTAAAACCAGCTCCCGCAGGCTGATGAGGTCAGAGAAGAGATCCACAGGAAGGTTCTCTAGGAAGTTGCTGGAAAGGTCTAAGAGCTCAAGGCTACTTAGTTTGGAGAAGGTGGAGGTGTGGAAGGTGAGCAGGTTGTTTCTGGAAAGATCTAGTTGCAGCAGGCCACTGAGGTTGGAGAAGGATCCTGGCTCCATCATTGTTATGTTGTTGCCTGCCAGTGTGAGTGATATGAGGCTGGAGGGAAGCTGGTTTAGGATGGAGTTGACCGGTATCAAGAGGCCAAGGCCACTGCAGTTGGAGTTGGTGCTGTTGCATGTGCACGTGGATGGGCAACCTGCTGATGGTCTGGACAAGCTCAGGACAGTCAATAGTGCTGCATGAACTGCGGAAAAATAGAGTTTAAACAGATAGTAGTACATGAGACCTAAGAACAACATTCCTTTACATTCCAAGTGTTTTGTGATTTTGTCTGAGTATCAAATATCAGTACTTGTATGATACAGAAAGTATTATGAATTATTTTAACAGTTATTAAGTCTTAAAAATACTGTATCATACACTTCCAAATTTTAATACCTAAGTCTTACCAGCATCTGTGAGCCAGTAAACTTGATTGTCTTGAAAACTTACAGCTGATTGGCTGTCTAAATCCAATTTGCATGTTATTAACTTTAGCATTTTATCATTAGGCTTCAATCCTTTATGGTCTGTACATAAACCAGTTTACACCATCTGGTTTATGTTAATTAACTTACTGTCTCTAATTGAAAGGCATTGACAAAATATGTTTCAGGAACTAATATTGAATTAAAGGTGTTGGTATTGGTATTGAACCTAGTGTTATTTGAGTATTTGAGTATAGGCATCCCAGTCATACAATAAAATAATGTTAAATAAGTCTTATGCAAGTATTAAATATTATGCACATTTTCAGTGTGTATGAAGTGTGTATGATTGGTCAGCTCGCCCACTGTTCTAACCAGTCAACTGCTAGAACTACAAGTTCTGCTGTATCAATTTGAAAGTCTGATCCTGAAAGTCTGGTAGAACAGCTTGGTATATCATCCTTCGTAGGCTAAACTAGAGCAGGATGTTTAGGAGTGGCCAGTTTTAGCTCTCTGTGGGTCGTGTGACGGTGTGCCAAGCTTGCCAATAGAAGAGTAATAAGGATTGTGTTATGAGATGACATCACTTTGTAACAGAGATAAGGGCCTGTACTTTAGGCTTCATAACTTTGCCAATTGTTTAGAGGCCCACAAAGCTACATATACACTAGATGAACAGGGAAGAATTGATTATTTTTTATTTTATTGTTTTTTACTTAGAAAATCAACAAAACGTGTCAATTAAAATTTTTACCATACAACTAAATATTTACCATGAATGTTCATCGCGGTCCTCCAAGCCCACCTATATGGCCTAATAACAAATCGAGTCTGGGTCCAGAACTTCGTCGAAGTCATCATGAAGGTTGCTGTAAGAGAAAGATTAAATTTATTTGCTTTTTTAACCAATCCAGTGTTCTGTTCAAGAAAGAATGCTGAATGAATATCAGAGAATATTGGTGGTCATTTAAATGATGGTACATTTCTACAAAGAGCAGCATATAGCATGGAACTGACTCCTTTAGTGTAGAAGATGGAGAAATAAGTAGGTCTGTGGGTGTGTATGTTTGCATGTGCTTGTGTGCGAGATGGTTTAAGAGAGTATTTTGTCTAAAAGCAGCCCTGAGGCTATTCTTTTATCAGAGCTTCACAAAGCCAAGCCAGCCTACTCTCATGTAGTGAGGAGGGTTCTCATAAACAGAAATCATATTTTCACCATTTTCTATTAAAGTGAGCTCACTATTATACACTAAAGTACACTCTTTTATGCAATAGAAGCATATGTTAAGTTATTATATGTCTGTGAAGAAGTTACATGCCCCTCTCTTTTTCTTTATTTTCTCCAGCCACACATTTACATTGTAAACCAATGGCTCATAATCAGAGCAGCACACAGCGTCGGCAGCAGCTTAATCGGGGAGAGATGTTCAAATAATCCATAACAGAATGAGCACAGCCTATAAAACCCACAGTCCAGAGGTTTAGATAAGTTCTTTTCAGAGACTAGCAGCAGAACAATGCAATTGAAAGCATCTGAACTGTTGTTTTGGTGGATTTAGCCATTCAAAGGTAATACATATAAATAACTGAAAAGAAATGAGTGATTACAGTTTGTTTTGGTCACTAATCAATTCAGAATATGTTCCTTTTGGTTAAATGTATTGTGAAATATTCCCTGAAACATGATAACAGTGATAAAAGAGAGAACTGAAGCAGTGAATCCTACCTTTGCTCAGCAGTCATGCAGGTTCTGGATTACATTCCAGCATGTTTCCAGCATGCTCTTCTGAACGTGTGTGGGTCGCATCAACCATCAGCGGGTATTAGAACAGTCTGCGCCTGCCCATTTATTAATGAGAGAGAGTGAGGGAGATAGAGAGAGAGGGAGGGAGAGAGAGACAAGGAGTGTTGGGAGAAAGGTCAACAGCTTAAATGGTAGCGTTAGCCTCTTCGCGTACTTGCTGTCATGTGTCGTTGCCATGTGTCGTGTTGAATGAATATGGATTATTACTGTTGAGGATTTACAGGACCCAGCAGAAGCCCCCCTTCATTGATTTGATTTCCATAGAAAGCAGCCTTTATAGTACAAGAAAAATGTCTAAATTGGTTGGTAGACCACCATCAGAAAAACAACACTAAAAGCTTCTATTTTTGAGAGAGGAGAAATCAAGCTCTAGTCAGTTGAAATTAGATTAGATTAGATTAGATTAGATTAGATTAGATCAGATTCAACTTTATTGTCATTGTGCATAGTACAGGTACAAAGCCAATGAAATGCAGTTAGCATCCAACCTAAAATGCAAAATACATTATTATTTACATTAAGTGCAAAACAGAAATGACTAACAATTTGAGGTTATTGTACATGCGGTGGTATATAAATAAATATATAGAATGTAGGTGCACACAGAATGAGAGACAAGGGGGTGGTATAAAAAAATAGAATATAAATTACTATATATATATATATATATATATATATATATAATCATATTAGGAATTATAAAGAAGCAGAAATACAAGTTCTAATTATATATAATAATATTGGGTTTACTTGTTGAGGCTGTTGCATTATTGTTTGTGTTTTTCTACTTTTAAATGATGCTGAAAATGCTTAACGGTTTTAACTGGAAATGAAATAGTTTAAGGGTGGTCTCTGATATTTCACAGTACAGTATGGCAAATAATTTAGTTTATCCCTATGACTATATTGACTATAAAAAGCAGACAAATCTTTAATCTCTTGAACTGCAGGCTTATTTTTTAGCCTTAAGTAATCTTAATCTTATATCCAGTAAAAAAGCCTATTATGAATTACTTGGTTATCCAGACATCTAGTGCATAGTTACCAAAGGTGTCCAAAGTATTCACATTCATTACTCAGGTAGAAGTATAGATACTAAGGTTTAAAAATACTTCTATAGAAGTTGAAGTATCAACTCAAGCGTTTTACTCCAGTAAAAGTGTAAAAGTACTGCTTGCAGAACTACTTAAAGTATAAAAAAGTACTGTTAAGGACAAAAGCTCAGTCGGCACCACAGGGGTCTATAGTGAACTAGCCCACCTCCTTAAAAACCCCATTCTAAAAGCCATAATGACTATAATGTTATATTAAAATGTTAATGTTGATAAATTTGGGATGCGCTAGGCTTCCTGTTTCAGACGCTTATACGCCCATTGAACATGAATGTAGTTTAGTACAATGTAAATATATTAAAGAAGCATATCTGTTACTACTGAACATTAACATGTGTTTCATGGAGCAGAAGATATGATGACTAGTTGACTATAAGTATGTTAATGGAACACAATGTCAAACTTCAAAGACATGTTATCAATAATCTTTACTGGAATGTAAATGTACAAGAAAGAAAACAAGCTGAAATGAAATAGGAGTAACGAGACTATGTTTAAAATGTAAGGAGTAGAAAGTACTGATAACGGAGTATAAATGTAAGGAGTACAAAGTACAGATAATGGAGTGTAAATGTAAGGAGAAGAAAGTACTGATAATGGAGTGTAAATGTAAGGAGTAGAAAGTACTGATAATGGAGTGTAAATGTATGGAGTAGAAAGTACTGATAATGGAGTGTAAATGTAAGGAGTAGAAAGTACTGATAATGGAGTGTAAATGTATGGAGTAGAAAGTACTGATAATGGAGTGTAAATGTAAGGAGTAGAAAGTACAGATAATGGAGTGTAAATGTAAGGAGTAGAAAGTACTGATAATGGAGTGTAAATGTAAGAAGTACAAAGTACAGATAATGGAGTGTAAATGTAAGGAGAAGAAAGTACTGATAATGGAGTGTAAATGTAAGGAGTAGAAAGTACTGATAATAGAGTATAAATGTAAGGAGTAGAAAGTACTGATAATGGAGTGTAAATGTAAGGAGTAGAAAGCACTGATAATGGAGTGTTAATGTAATGAGTAGAAAGTACAGATAATGGAGTGTAAATGTAAGGAGTAGAAAGTATAGATAATGGAGTGTAAATGTAAGGAGTAGAAAGTACTGATAATCGAGTGTAAATGTAAGGAGTAGAAAGTACAGATAATGGAGTGTAAATGTAAGGAGTAGAAAGTACTGATAATGGAGTGTAAATGTAAGGAGTACAAAGTACAGATAATGGAGTGTAAATGTAATGAGTAGAAAGTACTGATAATGGAGTGTAAATGTAAGGAGTAGAAAGCACTGATAATGGAGTGTAAATGTAAGGAGTAGAAAGTACTGATAATAGAGTGTAAATGTAAGGAGTAGAAAGTACAGATAATGGAGTGTAAATGTAAGGAGTAGAAAGTACTGATAATAGAGTGTAAATGTAAGGAGTAGAAAGTACTGATAATGGAGTATAAATGTAAGGAGTACAAAGTACAGATAATGGAGTGTAAATGTAATGAGTAGAAAGTACTGATAATGGAGTGTAAATGTAATGAGTAGAACGTACTGATAATGGAGTGTAAATGTAAGGAGTAGAAAGTACTGATAATAGAGTGTAAATGTAAGGAGTAGAAAGTACTGATAATAGAGTGTAAATGTAAGGAGTAGAAAGTACTGATAATAGAGTGTAAATGTAAGGAGTAGAAAGTACAGATAATGGAGTGTAAATGTAAGGAGTAGAAAGTACTGATAATAGAGTGTAAATGTAAGGAGTAGAAAGTACTGATAATGGAGTGTAAATGTAAGGAGTAGAAAGTACTGATAATAGAGTGTAAATGTAAGGAGTAGAAAGTACAGATAATGGAGTGTAAATGTAAGGAGTAGAAAGTACAGATAATGGAGTGTAAATGTAAGGAGTAGAAAGTACTGATAATGGAGTGTAAATGTAAGGAGTAGAAAGTACTGATAATAGAGTGTAAATGTAAGGAGTAGAAAGTACTGATAATAGAGTGTAAATGTAAGGAGTAGAAAGTACTGATAATAGAGTGTAAATGTAAGGAGTAGAAAGTACTGATAATGGAGTGTAAATGTAAGGAGTAGAAAGTACTGATAATAGAGTGTAAATGTAAGGAGTAGAAAGTACAGATAATGGAGTGTAAATGTAAGGAGTAGAAGTAAAAATTCAGCTGAAAAATAATTACTCCAGTAAAGTATAAATAACCAAAATTTCTACTTAAGTAAAGTAACAAAGTATTTGTACTTGACATCTCTGATAGTTACAAGTTCTGAGGAAAGTCAGTCATTTAACCACATGTATTTGTTTCCACATGTAGCAATTGGAGTGCAAATGTCTCTGGACCTGCTGGAGAGAAGATTCTCTGCCACAGCTAAACAGGTAAATAAACAAACTCATACTGTGTTTGACTCTTACTGTCTGTTTAGACATCTGCCAGTAATAAAGTAAATGAAATGTAAAGTGTTCATGGTTACTATCTATTATCTGTGATTTTACACACGAGTCATTTCTCTTCATTCTTCTTCTCTCTGCTCTCTTCCTGGCTTTCTCCTCGGGGCAGAGAAATGACACAGATGTAAGTCTACAAAGCAACTGCTTTTATGCTCATACCAGTTTGATGAATGTCTGTTATATCATATTTCGGATATTATGCTGTACAGTAAAACCTGTATGTTACAGCACAGGAGGACTCGCCGTCTGGCTTCTAGCTGTAAACTGTGATTGAGAGTTGCTGATGGAGTTGGTCTCTCTCTTTCTCTTTGCAGTGCAGTAATGTGGAGGGTCTGTGTCCTCTCAGTTGCGAAAGCACTGTGAGTACAGTTTCTATTTGCATTTCACTGTGTTGCTTTTTAAGAAATCCTCGTAGTGATAGGTATGAAAGTTGCTTTCTTTACTATAAGCACGCTAAAGCATTAATAAAAACTAAATACTACAATAATAGCCTTCCCTCTGATAGACGGGTGGCCTGTCCTAAGTGTTTCCTGCCCTCTGCCCAATGAGCACTGGATGAAGGAATTAATAATAGGTTTACAATAACAGTCTAAACTTTAGCATACCATTGATATTTCCTGTATGTGTAAAGCCCTATCCTGACATCATGATATATATATAATAATATATATAATTAAGGTACGAAATTAAAAAAAAACCTTCATCTTTTAATTTGGTGCTTTCATATTGACAGGACATTAATTGTTACCTGGTGGACCACAATGGCTTCATAGTGATGTCTAAAGACAGAGGAGATGTGAGTACGAAACATGCAAAATCAAAAAATCACATTTGTTTAATAATTTATTCACCTTGGAATCCAATTACAGCCACACCGTGTAGATTTGATCAGTAAAACCAGCTTTGACGTTCATGTTGATGATGCTTTTATGTAGTCTTGTACATGTTTAAGATTTTAATAGTTCCAATATCATCAGTTATATGATGACATGCTGCAACTCCATCATATATAGAAAGGAAGAGCACATAACATACGTACGGTGACCGTAGGATTACTGCACATTTATGGAGCTTAATCCCAGATTGATGTGGCACGGCTGGGGCAGCACTGTGGGTTTTAGACATCTGTTAGCACATCTGTAGCAGAGCGCATTAGTGTGTGTGTGTATGTTTGTTTGTGGTGGGCGGGGGGGCGTTGCGGGCAGGGGGGGGGTTGTTTCTGAAGTAGGTTAAGCGTGAACACATCATATGCATAGTGAGGGTTACTTAGTGGGGAGAAATAAACAGAACATGAACTATTTCTCTCCTGCAGGTGCAGAAAGAGAAAGAGCTCTGTGCAGGTCTATTTCACTGTTAAGGCATTTGCTGGCCCCGAGCCCAGCCGCTCCACATCTGCATACACACCTGGGCCGGATTTGCTAAATGTGTCAGACTCTTAACTAAAGGCAGTGTGCTGTGGCTGTATAGCTGAATGATCAGGAAATGAATAGATAATCACGCATCACATAATCACTATGTAATCAGAGCAAAGAGGTGGTGGCAGATTGCCCATGAGGCTTTTATATGCACATGCACAGATACACACTAATAAAAATGCCACAGTTGTGACTTTGCCTCGTCTGTCCTTCACAGATTGGAAAGTTCTTTGGGGAGGTCGATGGATCAGTAATGGCGCAGCTTCTCAAATCAGGCTTGTATAAAAAGTAACTGGATTTTTGGTCTTATACTATTAAATTTCAGGACTTTTCATTTTAGGACATATCAAATGGCCCATATTCCATATTCGTCACTGTCCAAAGAAAAATATGTATTTCTATTGTTGTCAGATTTTATTTTTCTACATTATTTGAACACAGCAGCTGTTTACATTGTGTGCTGTTTACAATTTCATGAAGAATGGACCAATAGAAATGCTCCAAAATAGCTTGGAATACAATTCTGGTTCCATTGACTTGCATTGAAAGTAAAGTAGGTTTTTGTCTTCTCCTGTAATACTTGTTTTTCTTTGGACAGCAGTGATATATTCCTTGTGTTTTATCCCTCCTGTTGTCTATTTATATTGTTAGTATGATTTTATGTATCCTGCAAAAACACCTGGCATGCATTTTTATTGACCTATAGTCCTTCTAATCATACAAGCTGCTTTGGTTACAGTGCCTTTAAGACTGAAGTATGTTAGTTGAGCTCTGTTCGGATTGGCTGGCATCTTCACAAGTAAACTAAGGCACACGCACCTCTGTTCACAAAGGCTGAAATGTCCAGAGCAAACTGGAATTCTTAGGGACAAGAAACACAAACTTTATTCACTCCTTTGGGAAGTCTGGATCCTGTGGAAGAGTGGAGTTCGCTTCCCATCAGCCAGGAACAGCACTAATAGTTCCCCACATCTTCCACTCCAACATATTAGCTACAGGCAGCAGAAACATTGCAAGAACTATGCTCTTTATGTGAGAGTGCCATGTGGAAACATGTTCATGGTTGTGACATCACAGCCATGGGGAATTCAAAACAGATTTAGTAGCTTTGTTTTCATGTTTAGTTTGAATGTTACAACTAGAGATGGAAGGATAGATTGGCTATGTATTGGTATCGGCCGATTTTAATCAAAATATGTGATCGGTGTTTGATTTACTTTGTTTATTTACTGTTAATTTTGTTAAAAATATAATGCTGTTTCACATGAGCTCGTTAAAAATGGTAATAAACTAGTTTCAACCATGGTTCATGACTTGCTTGCGCTAATAACTATATGTAGCCCTGCAGTAGCATATAGCCCCGCCCTTAATCGGTATCGGCGATCAGCCGATTGTGCTGAAAGGTGATCGGTATCTGCCTCAAAAACGCCGATCAGTCCATCTCTAGTTACAACTAGCATTGTTTGCCAGAGCAAGGACCATTTAAAAGGAGATACAGTACAGTGCAAAATCAGAGACCACCCTTCATTTACCCAGTCGAAACAATCCTTAAGTTAAAAAACAAAAGTTAAATAAGAAAATAGCACAGACGTCATTTTCACTATTATTTTTTCACTATTAAGCATGTTTATTTTGTGACTTTATATTTGGTTTCTCTGTTAAATATGTTTTCCATTTCTGCTCTTTTTGCATTATTATCCAAAATAATGAGGAATATGGTTCTTCCACTAATGATGAGTGTTTCTGTCCACAGGGTGGCTCTATATGACTACCAGGCCATGTGCAAGAACAGCCATCATCACTCCAGTGGAGCACGACCTCTCCTCAGCGTATGTGTCCTACAGATGCACATTGATCAAGAGAAGCCCACATATGCTTCATGAGATATTAACAGTTATTAATGAGAGTAGAATCCCTTCTGGTGAACCTGTAATAGTAATTCTGGGTCAGCACTGTTAGATTGGAGTTAGAACAGAATGGGTCACTCATGTTATACATGTCCTATACATTGTCCTTTGCTGTTGTTGTTGTTGGTGAACCATTTCAATAATTAATGTCTTCATGATTCACTTTGCAGCCTTTCTATGGCCTGATGGCAATAGTCAAGTGGCTCTTCTCGAATCTTATGCTGTAAGTCCTTACTACTGGTTCTGAGCAGAACTGCGTGAACCAGGGCTATTTAAACTTTTCTGACTTCAGTTTTTTCCTTACTAAATATTTACTTTTACTGCTTCTAGGTTTTTGCTGGAGTTCAACATATGTGGATTGTGGCATAATGACTATTTGGCAGATGGTATGTTATAGCACTAAAGGCATGGTATCATCAGACCCTCATGACAGGATGATATCATGAGTAGAAAGCTTCTCAGACCATGTAAATATCACTGAACTGTTGAACTGCCTCCATAAAACCATTGTGCTGTTTTTGGGTGCGTTTATACTTGATGTTCGGTTCAATTGGCCCTGACAAAAGTTGGATTTTAGTTCTGGTTGGCGAGTGTTCTGAGTGTTTACACTAATGTATTTATCATTGCACCAAAAGACACAAACAAAAAATCACACGAGTAAAAAAATCACTGTAATGATGTAAAACAACCTGAATCATGCTGTTCATATTCCTGTCTGGACATTTTGGTTTTATTTCTTTAATTCTATATCTGTCTTTTAATACTTTAAAAAATAATCCCTATAACAGCCTAAAGTTTCTCAGGACTTTTACAAAACGGATAAACCTTCATGCCTGAAACACTATACACTTCCTGTCCAAAACCCCCAAAAAACACACAATCTGATGTTTAATTGAACCCCCTTTAGCCTATTATTACAAGCATTTGCTGTGGAGTTGTTTCAACAACATATGCAATGTCAAAAAATGTATTTCCATCCAGATCAAGATCTTGTATTGGTGACAGAGAGTTGAACCACTCTGTAAAGTCTTCTTCAACACATCCCAAAGACTTTCAATAGGGTTACGGTCAGGACTCTGTGGTGGCCAATTCATGTGTGAAGTATTTCTTCAGGCTCCCAAACCAGCCTGATCCTGATATCTCAACACTGTGGTCCTGGAATATGGCCGTGCAGTCAGGAAAGAAAAAATATATTGATGGGATAACCCGGCCGTTCAGTACATTCAGGTGGTCAACTGATCATAATCATAAGACTGCAGCCAGAGGCTTTTTCAGTATGCATGATGGGCGCCCATCACTCTGGAACGCGGCCCACATTACCAATACCTCCAGAGTCATGTACCTAAATGTACTAAAGCTGGATTTCTTTTGGTCACACAGTGTTGTAGTCTCAGTCCTGTTAGTTCTTGTCTCCTTGTTAGGGTGGAAATGCTCTTACCTTCACAAATACGAGTCAAAAATGTTACCAGCTGAAACACATCACTGACTGCAGGAATTGTCCAAATAAAGATTTCAAATCAAAATGTCAACTTTTTTTTTTGCCAGGCAGTGTATAATTTCTCTGTGCTATAAAATGTGTATATTGAGAATTAAATTAAAACCTAAATTGCAAGTTAATTTTGCAAGTTCTCCCAATTAGAAATCATGGAGGGGTCTGAAATTTTCATCTTGGGTGCATGTCCACTGTGAGAGACATAATCTAAAAAACATATGTAAATCACAATGTATGATTTTTTAATAATTTATTTGTGTGGTACTCCTGCAAATAAGTATTTGAACACCTGCCAATCAGCAAAAATTCTGGCCCTCAAAGAGACCGCCTCCAAAAAGTCCACCTCCACTTATAATTCTAATTAGAAGCACCTGTTTGAGGTCATTACCTGAAAAAAGAAAACAGGTCAACCCCACACAATCAGTAAGACTCCCACTACTAACATGGCTAAGACCAAAGAGCTGTCCAAAGACACCAGGGACAAAATTCTAGACCTCCACAAGGCGGGAAAGGGCTATGGGGCAATTGCCAAGCAGCTTGGTGAAATAAGATCAACTGTTGGAGCAATTATTAGAAAATGGAAGAAGCTAAACATGACTGTCAGTCTCCCTCGGACTGGGGCTCCATGCAAGATCTCACCTCGTGGCGTATCAATGATCCTAAGGAAGGTGAGGAATCAGCCCAGAACTACACGGGAGGAGCTGGTCAATGACCTGAAGAGAGCTGACACCACTGTTTCCAAGGTTACTGTGGGTAATACACTAAGACGTCATAGAAAATCTTTGAAGGGAGCTCAAACTCTGAGTTTCTCAGCGACAGCCCAGAAACCTGGCTGATCTGGAGAAGATCTGTGTGGAGGAATGGGCCAAAATCCCTGCTGCAGTGCAAACCTGGTGAAAAACTACAGGAAACGTTTGAACTCTGTAATTGCAAACAAAGGCTACTGTACCAAATATTAACACTGATTTTTACAGGTGTACAAATACTTATTTGCAGCAGTAACACACAAATAAATTATTAAAAAATCATACATTGTGATTTCCGGATTTTATTTTTACATTATGTCTCTCACAGTGGACATGCACCTAAGATGAAAATTTCAGACCCCTCCAGGATTTCTAAGTGGGAGAACTTGCAAAGTCGCCGGGTGTTCAAATATTTATTTTCCTCACTGTATGTCTTTCAAAACCAAAACCGTTCTATAGTTACCGATTCAAAGCATACGAGGAGATGAGAAAACATATGCACATGTCAAAACTGCATTAGAAACATGTTGTTTCAACAAAATGTGGAAGTTCTACAGAAAGGACTTGATGATTCATTCTATCTTTGGTCCATTTAAGTGTCTTTAGTCTGCACCAAGTTGCACCAGAGACCATTTCAATTGAACCAAACCTGCCAAGTCTGAACGCACCCTTTATTAGCCCATGTACTCTGCATTTCTCATTTCATGTCATTTCTTCATGCTTCACTCATCACTGCCACGGCTGTCCACCATTCCATGTCCTGCTTGTTTCTCATTGTGTCACAGCCAAGTCCACATACCATGCCAGTAAGTATTTTTAAAGGATTTAGGGTATTAACTTTTCGTACACATGTAAATGTTTACATTTCTTGGTGGAGTTTGTTGTCGCTGTCTGCAGCCAAGGCCCATTTAAAGCAGCTATTACGATCCGGACTTAAATCCTTGACTTGTACTGCAGTGTTGATTAAACGTGTTAATGCCTTGTTTAATACCTTAAGATTTAGTCATGATTTAGAAGACCCTGCCTTTCTTGGCAAGGGCTACACACATGAAGAAACTGAAGCCAATCCTTATAAATTAAGTACTTCTTTGTAGTGCATTATGTGAAGCCAGTTCATGCTGAGAGCCTCACTGACCTGTTTTTTTAGTTTCCCATCACGTTTTTGTTAATAGTATTTTTTTTGTACTGCCATGTTTTGAAATTATTAGCGTAGTAGCTGCAGAGCAACTAAAGGAGTTTACTTCTACTTTACAAAAGGTGTTTTATCTGCAGTAGAACAGGAAAGAAGGAGACCAATAACCTGAAGCCTTATGTACTGAAGTCATTGGCAGTGCTAACTGGTCTCCTGTACTTTACATACACTGTACTTAAGTGTCAATGGCAAGTCAAGTGTTAATTCAGGGTCAGTACCAGTATTTCCATAGTGGTTGATTCAAATCAATGGAACATCATCTGATTACTTGTAACTTGCATTTCATAGCCAGATATCTCTGTAAGGATCATTTCAGCTGTTCCCTATAAACTGAAAACAGACTTTTGAACTAACTTCCAGCACACAGACAGAAGAAGGTGGAGTCCATGGTGCCCTGCAACACCGAATACCCTGGGTTCATTTACGACACAACCATTAGGGAGACCAACAGCATCATCAAATGTGGCCGCTGTCAAAAGTAAGTCTCTGTGCCAAGCAGTCGAGTCATTGATGACCCCTAGTAGGTCCTTATTGTGTTAGTAAAAGAAGTACTTAGTAATATAATGATGTGTAATTCATAATCACTGAGTAGAATGAATATGAAATTATTAAATTAAATTAAAACATCAATAGAGTTATGTACATTTTAGTGTTGATGTATGTTTAAGGGGTTCATTATTAAGTGTTATGGTCATTGTCTATACAGATCATATTAAAACTGCCAAAGTGGCCAACTTGGAATTCATTGTTTTTGTGATGTCATACATTCACAGCATATACACTGAAGTTATAAGGGTTTTTCAGCCAGGACTTGTCTTGGAACGGGGCACAGTCAGAACAGAACTTATTTGCATATAGCAGCCTTATGTAGCCCATATCTTACATGTTTCCTGCTTTTAATATTTGTGGTTATATGTACCAAATGTATTACTTATCACATGCTTTAATGGAATGTAGGGAATGTTTTAAAACTTTACCAGTGTTTACTCCAAACTCCTGTATTTAAAAAAAGTGAGAGAAATCTGGTATTCTGTAATACAGGCTATTTAATGACAGCCTTTTTGTTAAAATGGTAACAAAAACAGGGAGGTTGGAAATGACCATGTTTCTTTAGGTACATAAATCCACAGAAATGCAGATAGGCACAGATACGCAGGCATAAAAAATGTTAAATAATGTACAAGGAAAAAGTACGACATGGGTCTTTTAA
Source organism: Megaleporinus macrocephalus (assembly GCA_021613375.1). NCBI lineage: Eukaryota > Metazoa > Chordata > Actinopteri > Characiformes > Anostomidae > Megaleporinus > Megaleporinus macrocephalus. The sequence goes on along the minus strand of CM038713.1, from coordinate 8,491,054 downwards.
CATGTTTACACTTTATGCATGAATTTTCAACACAAAACTAATTTGGAAAGGTTTTTCAACACATACATGGTTTATTAACATTTACTGTGTTTAGCAGAGTTCTTATCCAGAGCGAATGTGTTCTGTGGGATTCAGAAACCGGTGTCAGTGCTACATTACGGCTGTGTTGTTCTCTTGAAGTTAACCCTTCCCATCCTTGTGTTCCAGGATGTTTGTGCTTCAGCAGATTGTGAACAGTAACCTGGTGATGCTGGTGGTACAAGCAGACTGTGACTGTTCCCGCCAGTATGCTCCCATAACCCTCACCCCGAGAGAAGTCAAATATATCCTGCACAGCTCTTCACACATAGCAGGCCTCTTTTTGTCTACAGCCCAGATCAAGTGCCACCAGTATAAAGTATTTCATGCAGCGTAGGTCTTGTCAAACTGACATTAGGGCTGCCCCCTGAAAGTTGATGAGTCAGTCAGATCATCATTCAGAGACTTGTCGAGCAGCCGAGAAATGTTTTGGGCTTTTGTGTCTGGTCAGTTGGTGCATTACAATAACAGGATAAAACAGGGATATGTAGGTGAAATTATTTCTGAAATGCATGCAATGGACTAACTATATATATATATATATATATATATATATACACTACCGCTCAAAAGTTTGGGATCACAGTGAAATGTTCTTGTTTTAATGGAGTATCTTCTTCCTTAACACAACAATGGACTGACGGGTCTCTAAAGAAAGTTGTTTCTTTCTGGTCATTGTGAGTCGGTCAGCAAGCCATCAACTGCTGATGCTTCAGATACTAAACTAACCTAGAATGTTGTTCCCTTTTATACTCACTTATTAGTGGAATGTTTTTCAGCTGTGCATCACAATTGAGCAAGAGTGTCCTAACAACCAATTAGTCCAATAACATCCTTAACTTGGATTGGTGGCCATACCAGGAGATTTAGACAGAGGACTGAGAATTGCTGATAATAGGACTATATGCTAAATAAGCCTCTATACAAAAATAGACTTTAATACAAACATTTTTTTTCTTTAAAAATCATCTGATACACTTACATTAATTGTGAAATGGACAATATTGTTTGTGAATTGCTTTAAAATTGCATGAACTGCATGAAAATTGCATGAAATGAAATTCTAAAGAGATCCTAAACTTTTGAGTGGTAGTGTGTATATATATATATATATATATATATATATATATTACTGGATTTTATTTCAATTTAAGATCATGTGTGCACTCCTGAGAGAATGTGTTGGCCTTAACTCCTTTGAACATAATGCCACGGTGAAATGCAACAGGATGAAGTCTCAGAAGATCCGCAGGCGCCCTGAATCCTGCCATGCATACCATCCTCACGTAAGCCTTCTTTAGCCATTGCTGTTTTAAATCACTTAACTACAATCAGTGACTCCAATGCACACATGAACTACACTTGTATATTTCCTAACCATAAAAATACAATATGAGCAGCACATTTGCAGTCACCTGACACTTTATTAGGAACTCATCGCTCATTGTTTATTTTATCAGTTCCATCTACCATAGAGGTGTCATTTCCTCTGCAATATTGTTTTTCTGTGTACTGTTAGATGCACTGTTCTTCAGTAATCAGGTCCCTCACAAGACCATTACACAACTGAACAAGAGAAATAATACCCCTACTCTAACTGGACCTTACTGAAGTCTATTTGAATACCCCTGAACTACAGTCTGTAACTGTGGAACTGGTTCTAATAAAATGGACAATGTGTGTAGAAACAAGGTGTTCCTTATACATCGCTCTGTGAGTTTAAGTAGTGATATATAATGTAGGAAATGCAGTGATGCTGTTGTTCACCATCGTATGCAAGTTTTAAAAAGGTCCAATCTTTCTCTATCACAGGAAAATGCGAAGGACTGTGGTGGAGCGTGTGAGATATCCATATCAGTGTCTCTCTTCTTCTTATCCCTGGTCACATCACTGGCCCTTCGTTGATGAGAAAAACAAGCAACAACCCTCTGCTGTGACTGCTAGGACCTCGAATGTCTTAGATCACCTCTGCAGTGTCTGTAAAACAGTTGGCTGCTGTTTTAGGAGAGCGGGACATTCTCGTGGATTATCAAAAGTGGATCTGTAGTATTAGGAATTCACTCGAAAATGGACTACACTGTATTTGTAGTGTGTTTTTACTCTTTCAAGCCAAATATGCTTCTCTTGCAGCAGTAAGGAGTTCGAGGACATGAACTACTTATTGAGACTGCAGCTGTGTGAAGGCCTACCAGCTATTAAACCGTGTGTTATGGCTCACTCTAGTGGACATTGGGTGACAACGCCGGCTGTTTGACAGTATTTCAAGTGTGCGTTTGCTGACCTAGTGACATCCGAGAGACATAGATCTCACTTCTTTGTTAGGGCTGGACATTCCGTGCAGAAATCAGGCAGATAAGTTTAATAAATTTCTATTTTTTTCTTCTTTTCTATAAGAAAAAAAAAACATTGTATTATTTTTATTGTGTTTCAACAACAATAGGCTGGTCAGTGCTGCTCTAGCACACTTTATTTTGTTCAGCATGCCATAGTTTTTAAGTTGTGCATTAAAACAAACATTTGGGAATGTCATGAACAATAAGTACTAATAAGTTCACTAAAAATCAAACTGGGTTTATAAAAACATGCAGTCATTTCTAGCTATTTTTAAAACAAATGCAGTCATCCTTTCGATGGATATTCAGTTTGAGCCTAGTTTGCTGTGAAACGGTAGGATTGTTTTTGGTCTAATACAGACCTACTATGTCCAAAATGTTGACATATGTTGGAAGATGAATGTCATGGCCATAATGAAGTAGGCAGGTAAGTCTGTAAGCACCTGAATAGACTTAAGATGTTTGAACTGAGCTACTTGTAACCACACCTACATGATATTCACAACCATGCTTCTGTACAATACAAGAAGAATTAAACCATGTACATTAAACAACACTGATAATATTAAACAGGCTGAGACTGTTGTTCTTCAACAAGCACTCATCAAAACTAGGACCCTGATCCTCAGAACTATAATAAAATAACAGTTAACTAAAATGATCAAGTGAATGTAAAGAAATATCTGCACTGCCTCTTCTTCAGAACTCGCTCCACCGTCATCATACTAACTCACTCATTGTCGTATGAAGGCCAGATAGAGTCCTGAGAGACAGAGAGAGGAGAACAAGACCACAATTTATTAAATTTACATCAAATAATCTTTTTAATTTTAGAGTCAACAAAACACAGAAATGAATTGCAAAGTGCAGAACAAGCAATAAGATTGGATTCAGGTGATTTAAATAATTTGGCAACGTTCGAGAAAAGATTGGGTTAGAAACATGGGTAGAAACATGGCTTAAACCTGAGGAATATTTGGCATTAAATGAAGCCACTCCTATAGGCTATAAGTATGTACACACCCCCAGACTGTCCGGTAAAAGAGGGGGTATATGTGTCATTTATAAAAATTCATTAGACATAAGTCAGAAACACAATCTCACTTTCAATTCTATTGAAATTCTTTACATAAACATCACCAATCCGACCACTAACAGAAGTGTACTCACCCTAGTCAGCATTTATAGACCACCAGGACCTTATTGTGAATTCTTTGTTACAGATCTAGCAGTGAGCGCTGAGAAACTTGCAGGAGATTTTAATATTCACTTTGAAAACTCAGCAGATCCATTAAAAAAGGCTTTTTCATCTATCTTAGACTCTGTAGGTCTCACTCAGAATGTAATAGGGCCTACACATTCCTGTAATCACACACTAGATCTAGTTTTGTCTTTAGGTGTTGATATACATAATCTTATTGTTCTTCCACAGACTACAGTAGTTTCAGATCACTACCTAATTTCATATGAATTGAGTCTTAGTGAAAATGTATGTACACCCCGTTATTGCATGAAACGTTCAATAATGCCAAATACATCTCAGCACTTTATTGAAACTCTTCCAGATTTATCAACTATAGCTTCTCCTTCAGACCCAACAGAGCTAGACAGACTAACAGACTAAGACAGACAGTATGGAAATTAGAGCGCAAATGGAGAGTGACCAAGCTGGAGGTATTTCACTCTGCTTGGAAGGACAGCCTTAGCAGTTACAGAAAGGCACTTATTAACACACACTCAGCATACCTGTCCACACTCATCGAACACTTTATTTATAAAATTATATTCATTTTGGAGGCAGTCCTCCTTTCCACCACCACCAGTAGGGTCCCAGTCCTGCTGTCCTGGGAGGCAGCTTCGCCCCTGCTGTCCATATCCAGTAAGATCTGCGAGGGTCTGCACACTTAAAGAGACTCTTTTCTTTGGAGTTTAGTTTATTAAACTGTAAATGCTGTTTGACTAGAGGAGGATGGGTCTCCTCTTGTGAGTCTGGTTCCTCCCAAGGTTTCTTCTTCCAGTCTGAGGGAGGTGTTCTTGCCACCATTGCCTCTGGCTTGCTCACTGGGGGATATATGTTGTAACTGTCTGTTTTCAAAACTCTGTAAAGCTGCTTTGAGACAACATTGTTGTAAAAAGCGCTACACAAATAAACTTGACTTGACTTGACTTGGCTGGGCCTATGCCAAAGACTTTCTTCATGACCTACAATATCTAACCTTTCAATTGTACACTTGTCGAAGATTAAACATCATTCCATTAATCTACTCATTGAGTGTTTCTTGCAGAACCAAAGTTAACATTAAATATTAAACATGTATTAAAATGTATTAAAAAAATTTAATGTATTAAAAATATTAATACATTAAAGTTAAAGAAGTGAAGGTAATGGGTGTTATAATTGACAATAGATTATTATGGAGGAAACATTGAAATATATAATAAATATTGAAAATATAACAAAAGAAAATGGGAAAAGATTTAATATAATAAGAATTCAGAATTAAGAGTTCCATCGAAAAAAACACCTAATGAAACCACAGTTAATGCAGAATAAGGCAGAGGAATGATATTACGATGCCCATACAACACAGCAGCCCAGCGGCTTCACTCTACTCTGTATATTGTCATGTGATCAGCAGTTCATCTCTCTCTGTACAGCCATTTCATGATGTGGCTCTATGACATCATCAGAGCTTATGAGCTCATAATGTGGTGATGGAACATTCTGATTCTAATAAAACCTGGAGGAGTCCTGCAGCAGTTTCAGATCCTCCAGGTTTCTTCATGAAGATGGTGTGAAATGTTTCAGAGGTGAGTCTCGTTCACTTGTTATTTAGGAATGTATTATTTTTTGGTAAATCTGTAACAATCTGTCAACAACAGCTTCATAATGTAGTGAAAGGGTCGCGGTTCCGGTAAGGGGGTGGACCCAAGCGCAGGGAGAAACCCGATTGCGTTATTTGCCCCAAACAGGTTTTATTTAATTATTTATTTATTTAATTTGTTTAATGCTCTATGTCCTCTGAGTGTGTGGCAGAGAAATGTGTTTTTGTATCTTGGTCAGGTCGGGAATCGTGACTGAAGGGTTGTGAGTTACGTGGCAAAGCGTTTAATTGTCAACAGGGAGTTAACGAGAAATGTGAAAACTGGCGGAAATAAAAGAGCGAAAACCCACCCGTTTTCGGGAAGAGCCTCGGCGGCAAAACAAACAAGTAAATGAAGGGTGAGAAGGGGTGGAAAATTAAATGGCGAACCCAAAAACCCACCCGCTTTCAGGGAGAGTTCTCCGCGGTAAAACTAACGAGGAAATGTGGGCCGAAAACAGGTGGAAAAGGAAATGTGGGCCGAAAACAGGTGGAAAAGGAAATGTTGGCCGAAAACAGGTGGAAAAGGAAATGGTGAACGCAAAAACGCACCCGCTTACAGGGAGAGTTTTTGGCGGTAAGAACACGCCGACTCTGTCCTCTGCAAAATGGAGAAGGGAAAAAGGAAGCGATAACTGAAAGGAGTAGGCTCCAAAAAAAAGGATAATAAAGTGGGAAGCAAATGTTTATTCTTCTCTTTTATTTTATTTTCTGAGCTCTGTTTTCTTATGTCTTGCTCTTTTCTGGGAGCTTGTTTCGTGTTCTCTTTTGTTCTTAGCTCCTTCTTTTGACTTGGTCATTTTTTCTGGGAGTATGTTTGAGTTTTGTTTTGTCTTCTCTTGTTGATACCGTTTCCCGGCTACCCCTCAGCAAAGTTGTAGCAACGGGTGGTGGTTGGTGTCAACTTAAATAGGGTAATTGGCAGGTGCTACCAATGCCCCAATCGGCGTGGTGCATGCTGGGCATTGTAGTTTGTGCCTGTAGTTTTGGCAGAGCGGCAGCCCGTGGTCGCTCTCTGTTGGCTGCAGGGGTTGCCATCTGAGCCCTTAAAGAAAGAAATAAACTGTAGGGTTTATCACTTTACTGGATGGTTTTGCCAAATGGAGCAAATACTTTTCTCCAAAAAAAGTTTGTCAAAAAAAAATCTTTTTTTGACAAACTACATTTAAATACTCACTGTTTTCTCTGTTGCTTTGGGAAACTGAGGCGTTATGTGTAAATTATGGACTTTTATCTGATCGTATGTTTTCTTTTTGTAGTCTGAACCTCTTTTTATACTTCTTATCACATAACCTGACTAGTGAAGTGAGTCTTGAAGTGTGAATAATGTACAGATTACCGAACAGCAACTTCAAGAAATACACTAAAATACAGTCTATGTGTGTTTATCATGTTTATCTATAATCTGCAATGTGTACAATGAGCGTAATAACTACTGGACATGTCACGATATCAGAAATATATCACTCGATACCAAAACCAGTGAAACTCCACGACTCTCGATACCCAATTCAACACCACAGTAACAAACAAACACAACACTATAAGGTCAACAAGCTCCTCTGGCTGATAGTGTGAAGGGAAGATGGTGAGATTTCAATTGTCAGTGAAGCTCAGTGACTGTAAGAGAAGAGCAGAAGCTGCACAGACTGAACAGTATTGATGGTGAGCAGACTTTCACGCTTAGCCTTTATAAACACTGTGTAGTTAATTACACAGCAGTGGTGGCGGTCTCACACTAACATAACAGTACTGTCTATTTCAGGATGAGGATAATAAGAATAACATATTAGAAACATTATTAATGTAACGCTGATATGAAATAAACTCACTTGCCTGGATGTCTGTATTTGAGGAGCTTCAATAAGTTAACAGGTTCTTGTAAATATATTATAAAATAGAAAACTAGGACACCTGTAGGTATATATGCTTTCTAAATGTTTTAAATCTGCTGTAAGTTTTAGTGAATTTCTATTCATTCACTGAGTTTAATATATGAATATATACACAATATACAATATATATATATATAAATGATTATAGCTGAACGTTTGCAGAACGTTTTTTATTTCTTTCCAACATGTTAATTTCAGCAAATAATCAGTAACTGTACTTTAAAGTGTGCAGTAATGTGTTCTCTGTACAGGAAAGAACTCCCACTCATTCCCATTCCTAATTACAGGAACATCTGGAACAGAAACCTGCAGGACTCTAACGAGAACCTGAACTGTTGGAAGAGAATCCAGGATGGTACAGGCGATATCACAGCATCGCCAGTCTACCAGCTGTTCTCTAGAAAGTGAATAATCAGGTTTAATGTTTGAACATCTGGAGGGAGGGAACACCAGACAGGACTTGGGAATGGACACAAGACTGGACAGGGGGCAGGACACGAAGTGAGACTAGAGGCATGACAGGAGACTAGACGGGACCTGGGAACAATGACAACAAGGGAACAGGAACAGAAACAGTGACTGGAACAGGGATGGACAGACTAACGGGGACAGGTCCAACAAACCCTAAAGAAATGGGAACGGGGACACAGACAGACACAGGGACTGGGACAGCCATGGAGACAGGGACCAACACAAAACTAGGAGCAGGGGACATAACAGGCACAGCCCGGGGAGCAGGGACAGGAACCGCCCAAAAGCAGCTGCGCTAATCAAGGGAGCAGCATGGACTGCAATGGCGTCCTCGGGCGCAGGACCTGCTGCAATGACCGCCGGAGTGGCAGGGGCTGCAGCGGCGCCCTCAGCTGCAGGGCCTGCTTCGATGACCGCGGGAGCGGCAGGGGTTGCAGTGACGTTCTCGGCTGCAGGACCTGCTGCGTTGACCGCCGGAGCGGCAGGGGCTGCAGTGGCGTCCTCGGCTGCAGGGCCTGCTGCGATGACCGCGGGAGTAACAGGGGCTGCAGGGCCTGCTGTGATGACCACAGGAGCTGTAGAGATTGTATATATACTATTCTGGTGTAATGAACTTGCAGGGCAGATTGTGTAGACAACTGCAGATTCAGTTTATTTACATACATATTGCAGCTGCTCCCCGGGTGGTTGCTGTCCCCTGCTCTTAGTTCTGTGTTGGTCCCTGTCTCCATGGTTGTCCCAGTCCCTGTGTCGGTCTGTGTCCCCGTTCCCGTTTCCTAAGGTTTTGTTGTACCTGCTGTGATGACCGCCGGAGCAGTAAGGGCTGCAGTGGTGTTCTCGGCTGCAGGGCCTGCTGCGATGACCGCCGGAGCAGTAAGGGCTGCAGTGGTGTCCTCGGCTGCAGGGCCTGCTGTGATGATTGCAGAAGCGCTAGGGGCTGTAGCGGCGTCCTCGGCTGCAGGGCCTGCTGCGATGACTGCGGGAGCGGCAGGGGCTACAGTGGCGTCCTGAGCTGCAGGGCCTGCTGCAATGACTGCGGGAGCGGTAGGGGCTGCAGTGGTGTTCTCGGCTGCAGGACCTGCTGCGATGACTGCGGGAGCTGCAGAGACTGTATATTATACTATTCTGGTGTAATGAACTTGCAGGGGCAGAACGGGAGGAGACATAAACACAGAGCAGGTGAGGGGCAGAGACAAATAGGGCGGAGACAAGGAGCACATGACAAAAACAAACAGGACCACATGGTATAGACAGTACAATGTAAACAAAAACAGAGCAGACTGTGACCTGAACTAGCTCAGGAACAGACCTCCCAGCAACAAGGGCAGAATAATCCCTTGAGGTCTGGTGAGACAAAGGTAGTCCACCCTTTGTTCTCTAGATAGTAAATCATTTTTAGGAATGTTTGAACATCTGGAGGAGATTCAATGTATACATGATGAATGTAAGATGAAGGAGGAGAAAGTTTGTTGGTGAGTAAATGATTTCAGCATGCTGATCATCCAGGCTGGAATGAATATGAGTGAATGGTATGTAGAATTCCTTCTTTCAACACACACAGAAGCTCATCTACATGTACATCAGAATGTATAATATTAATGTGGGTTTTATAGATAAGAGAAGATATTACACTGCACTGATCTACATACAGAAGTAACGATCACTTAAAATACAGAACACAACATTACATCAGTAACTGGAAGAGAATAGAACATGCTAATGTCTACCACTGCTTCTGTGTCATTACAGCTCATTCGGTTACTACTCTATACTGCTACATGAGCAAAATGAGAAAAACATCTGGAAAGGAAAACATGGTGGTACTGGAGATGTCAAGTCATGATATTCTGGATTATCTCAGGAACAGACCTGCCAGCAAAAAAAAAAAATAATAATTCTTTAAGGTCTGTTGAGGAAACATCAGTCTAGCACTTGTTCTCTAGAAAGTGAATAATCAGATTTAATGTTTCAACATCTGGAGGAGAAATCAGCAGATACAGGAGATTGTGTACTATACTATCCTGGATTAGCTCAGGAACAGACCTCCCAGCAACAAGGGCAGAATAATCCCTTGAGGTCTGGTGAGACAAAGGTAGTCCACCCTTTGTTCTCTAGATAGTAAATAATTTGTATGAATTTTACAACATCTGGAAGAGTGAACAGGATCATACAGGATATGTCAAGTCATGATATTCTGGATTATCTCAGAAACAGGCCTCCCAACAAAAAGAGCAGATAAATTCTTTGAGGTCTGATGAGGAAACACCAGTCTACCATTGTTTTCTAGGTAGTATATAATGAGGTGGAATGTTTGAACATCTGGAGGAGAAATCAGCAGATACAGGAGATTGTGTACTATACTATCCTGGATTAGCTCAGGAACAGACCTCCCAGCAAAAAGAGCAGAATAATCTCTTGAGGTCTGGTGAGACAAAGGCAGTCTACCCTTTGATCTCTAGGTAGATTCACTGTCCGTGTTTTGTTCTTTACTTTCTTTGTACTTGTTTTTCTATCCGGTGTCGATCAGAGGAGGATGGGTTCCCCATTTGAGTCTTGGTTCCTCTCAAGGTTTCTTCCTCCACTATGAGGGAGTTTTTCCTTGCCACTGTCGCACTTGGCTTGCTCACTTGGGGCTCGGACCCGGATTGTTTTGTAAATCTGCTTTGTGTCCATTGTCTGTTGGAAATACACATAACATATAACCTGACCTGACCTGACCTGAACTGAGAGATATATTACTTCTTAATCTTATTCACTGTCAATTTTTTACATACGTTCTTTCTATAATTTGATTGATGTAATGTTATATTTCTGGAACTGAACTGTTGACTGACTGTAGTCTAAAATGAGTTAATTGTAATAAATGCTGATCATGTAAAAACATCTGCTTTGTTGTTAGTTTGTTATTGTTTATATAAACAGGTTCTTCTCCTGTAGTTGGTTCCTGGGCCACGTTGTAGTTACCTATACATGTGTTGTGCAAGCCAGGGGCGAACGGGTTTGACTAAGAACAGAGACAGAGGCTGAACCCAGCTTAAATAATTTTATTAAAGTTGACGTGGTAAACACAACAAGAAAAGGAACCCAACAGGTTGAGCTGTTGTCCTGGGCCGAAGGAATGGAGGGCAGCCAGAGGTGGTGCCGTGTCGTCGGGGGGGCTCTGAGCAGTACTGGGAAGTTACCCTGAGAGCATAAGAAAAGTTATTCCTGGAGTAGAGGGGGAAAACTGAGAAACACGGGGTTGGAGATTGAGCCTGGAGCAGAAATCCTACTCAGCCTCCCGGTCTCCATCTGATGATACTTGTTACACAAATTGATACACGTGTCGTAACATAAGCTGTACTGCTCTAATCCATCTGTAACAGTAGCTACATCACTAGTAGTTACATAGCTTTTACATGCATCTGTGAGGACTACTGTTCAGCGCCACCAGAGGCCTCAGTCCCCAGAGTTCTAGGTAGCCTAGGACACACACACACACATATACACACACACACACTCACTCACTCATTCACACCTGCCCCATAATTACACCTGTAGCTCATCACAGTCATGCTATATAACCCCTTCACATGCCCTGTTATTGCTCTGCTGTGGGACTATGCTGCTCTTTGCTACATCTCTGTAGTTTACTGCACTACTTAACATGTTTACTTAACATTAGTTAGCCATCGTTAATGCATTACTTCCTGTTAGTAAATCAAAACTTAACCCATTAAAGATCCAGGACCCACCAGCAGGCCCAAAGTGCTACTACACACTTCTGTAACCTTAGAATAACCCAACCAGTTTACAGGGTAGTCTTTGTAAGTACTGAGTAATGAGTCTTACTGTGTAAGTGTCTGGGATTTTAAAGGGTTAATGTAGTAAAGTGTTACCAAAACATCATATCTGGCATGCTTCAGTCACTTATGTTGTGGAACTGAGGTTCATGGTGGTCCATGATGCCATAATTCTGTAATGATAAAAAAAAATGGGGTGCTGTTTGAAGACAATGAATAGATTTATTAAGGTGGGATCAAACAATAACTGGACTAATTATCTTTTTATTTATTTATTTATTTATGATGTGATCACAGCTGTCATTGTCACTGAGGCAGCTCAACACTGCTGCTAAGCTAATTTAGCAGGCTCACCATTTAGGTTGGAGTGATGGTGATTAAGTTATTTTCTGGCTTCGTCAGACTGTTCTCAAGTTCAGCTTTAGTTTGTTTATCTGGGCTTCGAGTGAAAGGTGAGGAGTAATTTGTTTGATTTGGATTTCTTTGACATCCAAACAACTCTCAAAAGTAAATGAAACATTTTTTTTTATGTCTGGCTTATTGAGTGTTCAACCTTCAAATCCATAAAGCATCACAGAGAAGACCATCACCTGGACACTTCTGATCTTTGTGTGTGGAGGTAAATTGTTGCATTGAAAGTTTTCCGGCTCCTTCCTTCCTTACACCCGACCTCCAGCTAGCATGTCAACCAATAAAAACTGCCTATCTATTGACTCCAAGTTTTTCCTGTTCCTTATAAATGCTGTGGCAGCATATGGAGCCCTTAGCACAATAGCAGAGTTCCAGCGCATCATTGCATTAAGCCGTCATCCCAGGTGCTGCAGTGAGGTGGTATATATGAATGCGTTCATACGCACCACAGCAAGGCTTCCATCAGTAGAGCTGTAACAGCCGTGACTCAGGCAGTGTTACAGCTTCATGAGAGGATGAGCTTTCCAACCTCAATAGAGGGCATCGACAAAGTCAACCATGACTTCCACAGCATTGCTGATGTTCCCTGGTCATTGGTGTGATTGATGGTACTCGATTCCAATTGTCGAAAGAGATACCACGCTCTGAATGTCCAGGTAGTCTGTTAATCTCAGGGTGTGTTCACAGACCTTGTGGCCAAGTGGCCTGGGAGCACCCCTTCATCTGGGCCAACGCTGTAGCTCCAACTACACAGTTTAACCTCAGTGTTTGAACGTTTGGTGGAACTATGGTTTTGGGAATCACCTGTGTTGCTTAACAATGGTTCGGACTACGCAAGTGTAGCCGGCTTGTGTGTGTGTGTGTGTGTGTGAGTGTGTCTCTGCCCAAATTGACTTGACCACGCCCCCTTGAGACCCTCTGCGCTGTGTAATCATGATGGAAAGACTGGACACGCTCTGCCATATAATTAGAAGTTTATTCTCTCTCTCTCTCCTGCGCATAAAATGAGAGTGGCAATAAGCACAGCATGGAGTGAGGGGGCACGTGTCCCACCCAATATCAGAAACAGGTAGATTTGTCCCACCCAAAAATTAAACCACAGAAAAGTGGAAACTGTTCAAAATACTTTTATTTTAAAAGCGCGTTTTGGCAGTGTTCACAATTCACACATTGTGTTGGTTGTTAGCAACAGACTCTGGTTGTTAGGTGGTCTTTAACTCTGTTGAGATGCCTGTTCAGAAATATCCTGCAGTCAGCAGCTTCACTGACCGGAGCTCTCGCCTCGCTGGAGCGCCGGGTAGCTCGCACCAGCTTTAAACGTGAGATCAGTGATGAGAGCAATGAACAGCAAAACTTACTGCAATAAACCGGCTTTAGTATAATGTGTTGTCATGGTAACAGACTAGGAGAGTTTGGGTAACGTTTATATTAACTTTAGTCAGAAAGCACTCAGTACAGTTACATTACTCTCTGGCCACGTCCCAAACTGCAGACCAGGGGCATAGATAGCCCTAGATTTAAATTGAGCCCCAGCTCCCCTAAAGATTATAGTAAAAAAGTTTTTTTCTGACAAACTGAAAATGCCAGTTTATGGTTAAACCAATTATTTTAACAACGAAAAGACAGCATCCCCCCTCCTTGCCTTGCACGCGGTGTCAGTGCTTTATCTGACTGGTGTCATAAATAAGACTAGTTAGTTTTATAAAGGAGTATTTTTGTACTTTATCACTCAGAACCAACACAATACAGTCATTATCAGCAGTCCATATTTATGATCACTCTTTATTCTGTTATTGTTAGCTAGGAGTGACTATCTGAGGGTTTATTTTAGTTTAGCAGGCTAATGGAGCTGCAGGTGGTCTGTTTACTGTTTATAAAGGAGAGAGAGAAGCTGTAGCTGCTGTGCTGTTGGTTAGTCTGTGTGTTATTAAAGCTAAGGTGTAGAGTAGAGCTGTCTGTATGTGTATTAGCTAATTAATGTTACACAATGATAAGATATGAAGAGCTGATACTTTAATATAACTGTGTGTGTGTGTGGTCAGCAGGTCAGCTATAGATATTCAATTCATATATTCGAGTAAGGCCAACATTCTCGTGATCATATGCTCAGTATCTGTTGATAGTCATAATAATATTGATAATTGATTTTTAGAACTGGTGTGTCTGATCTAAATTATTCTAATTATTCTGTCATGACACACTCATCTCAAGTCTCATGCCCTGAATTTCTCTCATTCTCATCTGGTCACGCTAGCCCACAGAAGCTCAATATTCAATAATAAAAATGTGTTAAATTGATATGGATCTATTTATTTTTCTCTTAAATAATAAAAAGGATTGTCGGATTGATGTTCCGATGTGTTTTTTATTATGAGCTGTTCCTATTTGTGTTCCTGTTACTAAACCTCTAAGCCTACAGTCGCCCCTGCTGTAGACTGCTACTACACTAAATACATTAAAATAAATAAATATATATATATATATATATATATATATATATATATATATATATATATATATATATATATATATATATATATATATAATGAATTGAATAAATGAATAAATAAAAGGACACCATCATTAGAAGTCCTGTCAGTAGTGCAGTATGTAATGTTCCAGAGGGTGCTGTTTGGAACACAGCCTTACTGTCTAACATTAATGTTAGTCTTGTCTAGTCAGAAACCTCAACATACATTTATTTATCATTTTTAGTTATATATGTATATAATCCAGACATTGCGTGTATAATTTAAAGGTTTTCTGACAGCAGTGCCATGTAATGTGGAGTATGTTGTTTAGTTTGTAAAGTGGTCTTTAAAAGGATTTATCTAATAATTAACAGACGTACAGATAATTTTGTATTTTATTTATTTATTTGTAATTTATTGTAATTCCACTAATGTTGTTCTACGTCACTATACATACAGTGATTTACTACCTTACCTACAGTGGAATCAGCTTATAGGTAATATTTAGGGGATAGGGTGGGCTTTGATTCATATTGGCAAATGTCAAACCCGCTCCTACGCTCTTGAGGTAGCCCGTATGGCGGGCGAACCGAGGTTATAAATAGCGGTGCCGCTCACAGCCGCGCCCGTATCGCGGGTCCGTTAATGGCGGGAGAGCAAGATAAAACAAAAAAGCTCCCTCGTGCGGATACAATGCCGCCGCCGCCGCCGCCGCCAACCAAGGCCCCGAGGAAAAGACCACTGAAGTCTGTCCTCGGTAAGGCTATTCCGCCTGCACAACAGATGCAGGAGCGGTCTTTCCACGCCGTCGTGCAGGGCAAGGCGATGCCGCTTCATCCGTTTGAGGAGAAGCATAAGAAGACCCCTTAGAAAAAATAGAACCGCAGTTAACAATGCTGCCCCAGCAATTAAAAAAAAAAACAATTCAGGTTTACTCTTTCTTTCTTTTTCTATATGAACTAGTTTTATTATAATGGAATCAATGTCATGTTTCAAACAGTCTCAGTTCCCTTACAAAAAATAAGTTTATTCAGGTGTACCATTAGTTTACTTCTTTTAAACTAAATGAAGTGAGTATACTTTCAGTTTACCTTTTATGTACTTCTCAGTGATATACTAAACACAGCTATACTTAAGTATGCTTGGCTTATACTGACAAGTATAGAACAGTCTAAGTATATTTGGCCTTTACTTCTTTTACTCCAATCTTTTGATTAAGATAGTAGAAATAAGTATTCTTGCTCTGCACAAAAACACATCCAGTACAATATTTATTTAAAATTTGATTTATAAAGATTTATAAAGATACAAATATGTTTCTTAATCGGAGTGTGTTTTGTTTATTTTACGTGTGTCCATTGGTGAGTAAATGTTGTTAAGTTCTATTTTAAGTAGAAAAAAACCTTAAACCTAGTCATATACTTTAAAGTACAACATTAATATAAGCAGTAAATTATAAGTATTAAGTTCACTTAAAGAAAACTTACAAGCTAGTAAACTAACAGTAAACCCTTAAGATTACTTTTAGTGTAGTTGCAGTACAAAAGCTGTAAACTAGTTGTATACTTGGTTTACCACTCTTACACTTCAAGTGTACTTGAAAGTATACTTTTAAAAACTAGAAAGTGGGTCAATTTAGTCCCAAGAAGTATTAAAATAGTACATATTCAAGTGTACTACTAGAACAATGACATTAGTATAGTAACTGCATAAAGTATACTTAATAAAATTAACTTTAAGTATACTTATTTTCTGTAAGGGTTTGTATGATATAAAACAAAGAGACTATTGATATTTAAGTAGTTTCATGACAACTGAGAGAGAGACTCACATTCACAATGACTCAAACACCAATAACCAAATCTCCCTAACTAAACAATAATTATATACTAAACAATAATTATATACTAAACAATAATTCATAGTATTTTGTGACAACAAATTCCAATAAATTAATTTATCGTTATTCCAATAATTTAATTTAATAACGTTACCATCTGCTGTTGTTCTTATAAAGTATAGATTTAAATATATATCTGTGCCTATAGCATTTCAAACTATACTGTATTAGCTATTACTGACAGAACAATTGCTTACATGATTATTGTTGCTATAATTACAACTAATATGTCAATAATATCAATTAATTTGCTATTAATTAAACAGGATTTTGAGAGTAATCATGTATGTAATATGATGAATGTATCACAAATATTTTCCCTATTCAATTAAATCTCAATGTTGTTTCGATGTCTGGGATGAAAAATGACTTCAAACTGGATGAAATATCTGAAATAAAGCTTTATTTAGTGCAGCCAAGATCAAAGAAATCATTATTACAGTTTTTACTAAACATAACACTGCTCAAAATATTATATTAATATTAATAATAGTGTATTAATAACAGTATATGGTGTTATTTATATCATAGTAGTAATTATAGCAACAATAATTGTTTAAACAACAGTAATAGCTAATGCAGTGTAGTTTAAAATGCTATAGACACCAACATTTAAACCTATACTTTTAAGATGGTAACGTTATTAAATAATAAGCTAAGAGAGGGAAAGTTTGAGAATGCTGTTGCCCTTTTCGGACTGAGGCTAGACCAAGAACAGAGACCACGCCCGAATGTAACTTAAACCAGCCCCGAGGGGGAATTTATTAAAGGCGCAAGGGGAGCGCGAGCAAAAAGACAGTAACGAAAAAACACAAGAGGGAGAGTCCCGGGCGCGGTGGTGAGCCCGCGTCCCGCCAGCTGGTTGGGAGATCGGGGAGAGAGCCGCGATGCCGGGGTGCCTTTTGCCAGGTCCGCGTTCCTCGCTTGTCAGCCTAAGAGCAAAAGGAGAGGGGGAGTCGTTCAACCCCTGTAGTTTGTGTGATTTGTAGCATGTGTGTGGTGTCTGTGTGTAGTGAAGGTGGGTTTTGTAATCAGTGTGTGTGGTGTGTGTGTGTGTGTAGTGAAGGTGTGTTTTGTAATCAGTGTGTGTGGTGTGTAGCATGTTTGGTATTTGTGTTGTGTATGCGTTGTCTGTGTGGTGTTTGTTGTGTAAGGTGTCTGTGTTGTGTGGGGTGTGTATGTAGTGTTTGTGGTGTGTAGGGTGTGTGTGGTCTGTAGGGTGTGTATGTTTTGTGTGTGGAGTGTAGGGTGTGTGTGTAGTGTGTATGTTGTGTAGGGTGTGTGTGTAGTGTGTGTTGTGTGTGTTGTATGTCGTGTGTACATTGTGTGGTGAGTGTGATGTGTAGTATGTATGGTGTGTAGTGTGTGCTGTGTAGTGTGTGTTGTGTGTAGTGTGTGCTGTGTAGTGTGTATGCAGTTTAGGGTGTATGTTGTGAAGGGTGTGTGTATGTGTAGTGTATGTTGTGTAGTGTTTGTTGTGTAGTGTGTATGCTATGTAGGGTGTGTGTGTAGTGTGTGTTGTGTGTAGTGTATGTTGTGTAGTGTTTGTTGTGTAGTGTGTATGTAGTTTAGGGTGTGTCTGCAGGGTGTATGTTGTGAAGGGTGTGTGTGTGTATGTGTAGTGTATGTTGTGTAGGGTGTGTGTGTAGTGTGTATGTTGTGTAGGGTGTTTGTATAGTATATGTGTGTATTGTGTAGGGTTTGTGTCTGTAGTGTGTATGTTGTGTAGGGTGTGTGTGTAGTATATGTGTGTGTGTTGTGTAGGGTGTGTGTAATGAGAGGTGTGCTTGTAAGGCTGATGTAGTTGTAGTTACAGGTGACTGAAGTAGTTAAAGGTTGTTGAACGGTGCCCCATTCATTCCCTATAGGAAAAATGAGTTTTCCAAGGAATGCTGTACAGAATCTGGAGGTCGGATCGCTTAGAATAGCACAAGCACACTATTTGAGTATAGGAACTACAATCCTGTAAAGTTTGGTATCTGTAGCTTGAAAACTGTAGGAGAGTTAAAATTTTGTGTGCGGAATAATACTAATACAGTTTTTATTACCTATATTCTTTTTATTTTATATAGGGACAATGCAGCCTAAAGATATTTCCCCCACAGTAGAGTAAATTATACAGTAAACTTGTACAGTTAGTGTAAGACATCAGCCATTCATGAAGTAAACAGGTGTCACCCAACTGATACACTATGACTAGGATGACAGAGGCAACACTCTCTGTCCAGCCTCTCGCTTTGTGAGCCCATGGTTGATGACAAGATCTACTAAGGTTACTTAGATTTCATTTGAAATTTGTTGTCTTCTTTGGCCTTGAGCTCCTCTACCAGCTCTACCCCTACCTCTCACTCTTCCTTCCCCTCTCATTCTCATTCTGACCCTCCCTCTTCCTCTCTCCTCAATGTCTTCCATTGTTGTTATAAAGAAAGGTGCTCACCTGTGGTCTTTTTATAGAGCTTACTTCCTGATTGTAACAATTAACCATTCAGGTGTTTGCGGTCTGGTGGCACATATGTTTGCCAATTATCTCCAGTAGTGTCATTTTGAATGACAGTGTTTTGATATGGCAAACATGTGACTTTGTCAGATTGTTGTGTGTTATGTAGAGAACCGTCTGCAGTGCGTTTAGAGCCATTTTAAATTAAAAAATGTGTGTAAAGCAGAAAACGAGTATAGAGTTTTGGAGACTTTGCTCTTAACTACAACGCTAATGCGAGCTAATGCTAACAGACATGCTAACACACCAGTTAATAGCTGCGTGACTCTCTTAATCATCATATATACTCATTATACTCCAGTTGTTTTTTATTCCACACCCTTATTCAACTCATAAACGCTTTGGGCACCTCACACGTATGTATTTACACTTTAATCCACCTTATTTCACTTCTTAATATCACCTGAACTCACCGGAGTTTCTTTTTTTTACACCAGAACAAAACACCGATGTCAGGGCGAACTAAGCTTGAGGTAAAGCTCAAGAATACAGCACCATAGGTGATTTTATGCTTAGATGAACTAATATTAGCCGATTTTAACTAATATTACCAGCACGCGTTTCTCTGCCAGACGACACGCGCACACACTAACGGAGGGAGAGAGAAAAAAAAGCGCGCATGCTCAGTAGGGGTTCACATAAATATAGCGAGCTTGTTTTAAACAGTAGTTACACCCAGTTTTCATTATTTCTTATGTTAAAATAGGGTGGCGAGTCTTTTCAAGTCTTAAAGCTCAAGTCCGATTCCAAGTCAGTAAAGGTAAAGTCTAAGTCAAGTCACAAGTCATCAGTTTTGTGACTCCAAGTCCAAGTCATGCAGCTCGAATCCAGACGTCTGATAATTTGTGATAAGGGTCATCGTCAACAGCCCCAGGTGTTCCCTCACTGTAGCTGCTCTTCTGATGGAAACGTTATTTGGTAAGTATTTTTATATTTGAATTGTAGTTGTAGTTGTATTTGTTAGAGTTTGCTCGTCGCTTGGATTACCGTGACACAGAACAGCTCCTAACGTGTAACGTTAGGTTAACGTTAAATACGTTGAAGGTCAGTGCCTGATATGCCCACTAGAATCCTATTAGGAGTTGTTGGAGCGTAAAGTCCTCGATTACACTATGTTTTTTCGAACTTTAGACTGTGTTTAAACGTGAATTCCCACTATCTCAGTTATGGGATGACCTGGTCAGACTTGCCTTACAAAAACTTGCCTTACAAAAACAAAGAAAATCAAATACAAGTCATTAACCTAACTAAACAAACCAGGAGAAAACAAAAAGAAAAACTCTTTTCTCCCCACAAAGAGAACAAGTTACCGACACAGGATACACAGCAAGGTTTTTACCACCAGTTAAGTCCCATCACAAACAGTAACCACCACTTTCCTCATCAAATTTTTCATGCCTCTTTACAGGACCAATGTGATATTAACCACAGATGTACAGCTGTGCTTCGAGCCCTCCCTGTGCACCTATGTGAAGATGACTCTGTTTTTTTCCAGGACTTGGAATGTAAGTTGCCAAATATGTATTTTGAATTCAGCATATATTTTCTATTTGTAGGCAAAGACTTTAGTGCAGTAAGGATTTTTTCATCACAACAATAATGTTTTCGTGTTAAAAAAACTCCAGTATTTGGTATGTATAGTTGTTCTTTAAAAAGAAAAAAGGATAAAAGAAAGAGGAAAAATACTGTGCAGGACACTTTTGGAGTTTGATGTATTTTATTTATTTTTTTATTTATTTTTATTTTTTTGAAACAGAAAAAGATGAACCAGACATTGCAGATTTGGCAGTTGCTCTTCCCAGCGTGGTAAATGAAGACGCAAGTTCCCTTGTTCAATTCAGCCCTGCTAGGTTTGCCATTGTGCTGGAAGGTGACATTGTCCTGAACGCCCTTTCTTATTTGGCTGATGCTTTTCTTATGTTGTTTGGTTTAATGTATGCATGACACCTTGATTTTCCAAAAGAACTGACCCACACGTTCCACTTCATCCAGAAAGTCCTCATGGGCTTGGATGATTTCAAACCACTAGCACCGAAGTTGTTGAATCCAAAAAATGATCTGCTGGTGAAGGTGTAATAGGCAGGTGATGTGCTGCCTCTGGATGTGATATGTTCAGAAAGTGTGTGTGTCAAAAGTATGTGTGCCCTTTGATGTGGCAACTATAGTATATACCAAAAAAACAACCCATCAATGTACTGTACTGTACTGTATCACCCCAACGGGACAGACTGTTAACCAGCTAAAGCATCGTGGCTACCACGGTCTCTGCGTTTATACATAAATACATAAACTATATATACTTCACTCTGATATACATACAGTTTTTATTACAACAAAAAAGAAAAAAACAGTACAGCTGTCCTGAAATTGCCTAAAACTGTCCTAAAAAGGCTTTATGTGTTACTGTATGTACATAGGTTAGTACGTATGCTCCATGTTTACCAGTCCTGTCCTTAGATATTGCATCGTCTTTCTTAAACTGCATCAACTGTTTTTAAGTAGCTTTTTATTACGTGTAGTTATCTTGATTCATGTTTTTTTGTTTTTCTTTTTATAATTTCTCTGTAGATTTTTAGACGTAGGGTTTGGTTGTTTGTTTGTTTGACGGCGTGTTATGTAAGAATGGGAGAAAGTTTGTCTTGTTTATTTTTTTGGCCCAGTCTCCGTTATGCAGATGAGAAGTTTGTGTGTAGTTGCGCTCACACTGAACAGACAGGAAGTGGGATACGGTGTTGGGGATTTTTTTCCCCCACCTAGTCAAGACCTTTTTTTTCCTCAAACTATTTGAGTTAACGGAACTTATATGGGTTTACAGTGTGTCTATATATCTTTCTGTCTGTCCTCTGAATCTATCTATTTAACTATTTATCTAATCTGTCTATCAGACTGTCTTTATTAATCCACCCCTATCCAACTGCCTGTATCTATCTATACATGTCTGGCTGTATTTCTAGTTGTCTATCTATCTGTCTGTGTGTTTAATGATAATTATTAATTTAAACATTTAAATTGTATAACTCTCAAATACTCAAGGCCACTTAACGTAAGAACTTAACAAAATCACAGTACACAAAAATAAATGAAAAGAAGAAAAATGAAAGTATTGATAAGACAGGATCATTTTGGGGTGGAACATTAAGAGACCCGTCTTCAGTAGGGGAGTGTTTAAAGACAGGGGTCACCATGGGGCCTCGGTCTTCAAGAAATGGACCTTGCTATCTCTCTTATCAATCTGTCCATGTCTCAGTCCATTGGTCTGTCCATCTCTGTGTGTCTGTGCCTGTTCTTGATGGGTTTAATCGTGTTCTCCACCTGCACACGGTTGGGCTCCTGAAGAACCTGATCATGAGTATTGACTGGATGTGAGAAAGCATGAATCTGCGCAGTGCAGGTGGCCTGTGTAAGTTACCTGTGAGGAATGTTCAGGACTGCATGACTGAAATTAATCGAGCAGTGATGACCCCACATTGACCTGTTTTTCTTTGATGCTGCTGGTTGTGTGAGGTTTTGGGTTCTGTGACGTAACGTTGGATGCTAGTTGTCCTCCAGATGCGGCACAAAGCTTTCTCCAGGCTTTGGTGTGAGTCTCTAACTCTATCTGCAGAAAGACACAGTTACACAAATAAGCATATATTGTTTATTACTAGGGCTGGGCAATAAAACAGTTCTCATATTAAATTATACATTCCGATTCTTTAACGTTTACCCAAACCCAAGTCCAGGACTAGGTTTAATCCCTATCTAGGCCCTCACTCTGCTCGCAACATGTATGGGATCATTTGGATGCTATGTTAAGATTTTTGCCATTACTTTTTATATGATCAGTTTAACATATAAAAAATATCAATTATTATAAATGTGGAAATAATCTTTGTGTAGGCCACATGTTGTGTTTACTATAATAATAGTAGTTATTGTTATTATTATTATTATTATTATTTAACAAATGAGCAGTAATTATGCATTAAGATGTGCAAAAGTGTCTTCACTTATTTTCACTTCAGTCAGCAAAATGGAATTTCTTAGTGATGCTAATCCACATGGATTTAGTCCCAATTTCTATGTTTACTAAATATTGATTGTATCATGTATAATAAAAAAAACGTATTTCGGCCCACAGTTCCCATACCATACATCCCTAAACATGTATTAGCATAAGAATAGTAATGTGAACAGAACATATAGAATACTAGCTTATCTATGTAGAAAACAAAGACTGAAAGATATTTTAAAACAAAAAAATATTCTTTATTAGTCTTTATTAAGTACCAATTATATATATATATATATATATATATATATATATATATATATATATATATATATATATATATATATATATATATAGTCTTTTCAGTGCCTACCTCAGCGATCTTCAATTTGCGCTCGCCGGCCTTAACGCTCTTCTGCAGCTTGTCGTGTGAGGCCTTGACTGCAATGTAGTCCATCACATTTGGCACACGGACGTCGGCCACCTGCGCTCTTAATTTTCTGTTCTCAGCCTCTGCTTTGGCTCGTTCCTGCACAGAGGAGAACCAGACACAACAGAAAAACAGACTTAGCTGATTCACACTGTGACAGTGACGGTGACAGTGACTGTCTAGTAAAAATGGCCCTCAGCTCTTTTTCTAATGGACAGGCTTGACTTTTGGCCTAAAGTGATCTGGTTAAACTGAGAAATCCAGCTCACTGTCAAGAGGTCACTGTCAACACCTGCTATATAATACCCCCACTCCAACTGCACAACATGTTGATTTTTTTAAGTGAAAATAAGTTAACCCACCCTCTTCTGAGAACACACTGAAATATGGCATTTGTTGCCCGTTTTAGTGTAGAAAAAAACTGAAAAATATGTTTTACAAGGAAAATAATAACAGGTAAAATAAGAAATGTGCTGTAACTTTTACACAGGCCACAGTTTCTGTTGCTTTTTCTCCCAGTTTGTTAAACTCAACAAGTAAACAGTGATTATGAATTCAAATGTACATTAGTATGTTCTCTGTGGAGGACATATGTTTTTTTGCATAGAAATGTACACTCTCTCACTGGGATTCTTTGTTGCATTACAGAAGCATATTTCTGGAGAGTGACAAATGTAGTAAAGGGGAAAAAAACAAGAGCATTTCAGCGCAACAGTGTGACTAATACATCAAACACCAGTTTAGAATGGTCAAATCTAAGTATCGACTCATGCCAAGAACTGATTTTAGGCATTTATTGGCCAGTACTGATGTGATTCCAACAACACTGATCACTGTAGTCCATCTGATTCTCTGTATACTCTATACTGACAGAGCAGTGCTGCTGGAGTGAATAGCTCACCAACCAGCAACATCCAGCCAACAGGGTTGTGTGTGACCACTGATGAAGGACTAGAGGACCAACACAAACTGTGCAGCAGATGAGCTATTGTCTTTGACTTTACCAACAAAGTAGGCATGTCTCATAGAGTGGACAGTGAACGGACGCAGTGTTTTTTAAAAACTCAAGCAGCTGAGTCTGATCCACACACCACCTCCAAGTCAGTATCACTGCAGTGCTAAGAATGATCCACCACCCAAATAATACCTGCTCAGTGGTGGTCCTGTTTATTGAAGAACAGGGTTATAAAGTATACAGAGAAACAGACAAACTACAGTCTTTAAATGTAGAACTACAAAGTGCACCTGTTTGTTCAGTAGAGCTCATAAACTGGAAATGGAAATATATATATATATATATAAAATGACTACCTACTTTCAACAGCGGCAGTGCGTACGTAGCAGCTTTATAGTCTGGAGAATGTTTTATATGGCATTCTCTGGACCCATATATATATATATATATATATATATATATATATATATATATATATATATATATATATATATATATATATATATATATATACACACACACACACACACACACACACCCACACACACACACACACACTAAACACAATCTGACCTTCTTTGCTTTCTCGGTTTCCTTCTGTATCTTGCCAGTCTTCTCTTTGCGTGAAGCTATGGCACTGTCCAGTGATTTGGACTCCAGAGTCAAGCTCTGAA
Source organism: Megaleporinus macrocephalus (assembly GCA_021613375.1). Taxonomy (NCBI): domain Eukaryota; kingdom Metazoa; phylum Chordata; class Actinopteri; order Characiformes; family Anostomidae; genus Megaleporinus; species Megaleporinus macrocephalus. The sequence continues at coordinate 8,466,302 of CM038713.1, read as the reverse complement.
GCTTCTTCTACAAAAAAGAGTTTTAATGGTTTAATAAACAATTTAATTTCACATCAGTTCATCATTGGTACACCTGTATAGTGCACTGAGGCAAATACTACCTTAAAGAGACAATCTGGTGGAAACAAAACATTTATGTATGTATTTTTCCCCATTTACCCAAAAGTACTTGACAGGCCAAGACATAGTTAGTTTTACGCTGGAGCTGTGAGGTAATAAGTAATAAGGAGCTTATGTACACCAATGAGAATAATGCAAACTACACAGCCGAGTCACATTATTATGACCACCTACCTACTTTCAACAGCGGCAGTGCGCACGTATTTATGGTCTGGGGAATGTTTTATATGGCATTCTCTGGACACACTCATCCATGTGAAAGGCAATGTCAACCGATCTGGGTATGAATCCATCCTTGCAGATCAGGTACACCATACATGCTGATTGTCTTCCCTGGGGTGGATGGGATCCTTCAGCAAGACAAAGCTGACCAAGACTTCCAAGTACTGACCTGGACCAAATTCCCAAGAGCATCTGTGGGACAACCTGAATGGGCTCTATGGATCCTCCCCCACTCTCCAGCAGCTGTGGGATGCACTGTAGTCAGCATGGCTCCAGATACCTGTGACAACCTACCAGGACCTTATTGAGTCCAGTCCATCTAGTTGCTGTCTGTGCTGGTGGTGCACGGCGGTTACTCTGGATATTATAATAATGTGACTCAACTGTGTAGCTACATACTTAAATCACACTCTTGACTCAAACCTTGTGTGGTTCATCTAATCTAACAGAATTTTAATAATAATGGCAGCCAGTACTGCAGGTTTAAGATATATATGATGATAGACAGGTAGTGAATTGGTGCAGTGTACATGTACCTGACTTGTAAAACTACTGAAGCAAACCTCAGACACTAAACGGGTCTTGGCTGATCAACGACAATTAGGATGTGGGGAAAACCAAGTGCTGCTTTAAGCAAAAGCTTGCATATCAGTGCAGTGTGGGTGCTATATGCAGTCCAGTGTTTCACTATGATGGAGATCTGCACCTTACAAGAGTTGAGGGCCCGCTGTTTGTCCCTGTATTGCATTTTTAGCTGCCGTATGTCCTGGTTGCACTTGTTGATTTGCTCCAGGTACTGGATCTTCTCAATTTTCATTTTCTGGAAGTCCAATCTGTGAAGAGCCTTGCTCTTCTCCTCATTCTGCCGTAGCCGCAGCTTACGATGGTGCACACGCAGCGCCTTGTTCTCCCGCTGCAGCTTCTTTATCTGAGTGTCCTGCACAGCATGATCAGTTCAGAATCAGGGGAGTGGGAGAGTGAACAGTGTTCATTACGGCTGGTGTGTTAAGGAAAGGTTCAGAAAATATACACAAATACACCAAAGGACATGTTTTGCATCTGATGTTTGCAGCTAAGCCTGCACCCATGCTGAGTTATTAAAAGGGGAACTCCACTAACATTAAGAAATTCTACATTTAAGATGTACAAATCAGTGTTTTGGTGTGAAGTGCTCAGAACGTGTCAGAATTGTTCACAGTGTTGATGATGGGAACCAGATGTCTGAAGACGCCTCTAAACCTCTAAAGCTGTTTTATGATAATTTTAAGATTTTGGCCTGAAACATACATTTAAAAAAATCTGATTCAGGGATGAAGCTGTGAGGAAAAATAGTCCCCCATAATAACATAAATTTTTTGATGATTTCACCATTTCACCTTTTTTCAATATTACATATAACAAGAAGACAAGTGTAGATTCACTGGTCACATGGTGGTCCTATTCACCTAAGCTGATTGTTTAAAAGCCTGATCAATAAGTGTATGTTCACCAGTAAGGACACCAGATATCATTAGAGCAGATGTAAATAATCATACATAAAATACAAAGTAACATGAATATCTTATTTTGAAAGAAGTAGATCAGATCTTGAGCTCCAGTTTGAAGAACAAAGTTAGGTTCCAGATTTCTCCTGGTCGCCCCAGACATTGTATGAATGTATTCAGTTCCTTCAGCAGCAAATCTTGATTTAGCTTAATGAAGTACTGAGCAGTCAAAGCAGGTATTAGATGAGAACTGTAAATAATACTGGATTGTTTTCACAAGGAAGAAGCTTGGAAAGGGTTAAATAAACACACTAACGTATGTAACTAACTGAATTAATACTGTTTAAATATTTAAATAATTGTGACATGCAAGCAGGCACAGACTAAAGAGGCTGATATAAACACATTTTTTTCTAAATTAAAGAAATCTTTACACAGGAGCTAGACAACATCACATTCATGTAGACGTGCACATAGAGAGACAATCATGGACAACCACGGTAACAAAACAGAGGGCATTTGTCAACGTTGACACCAAGGAACACTTGGGGAAGGGAAGGGAGACAAACTAGGCGCAGGTGAAGTGCAGAGACACGAGGGGCACATGACCAAAACAGATACCCGTGGCTAGGCGCAGGGAAACGTAAACAAAGACAGACAGGTAGGAAGACAGGGCAGGGCGTGACAACAATAGAGGGTTTTGCTGAGCAAATAAAGGCTTCCAGTCTGGCAAAAATAGCTTTTTAAATATAATAATGTCCCCAAGTGCCTTAATCTTTTGCACAGAACTATATATACAGACTATCTGCAAGTATGTAATTTCCTTTCATTACCGTGTACTGTATATGACTCGTGTCACATTTTATATTTATTGTATTATTATTATTATATATCTTTTGTTTACACTCCGTGTACTGTATCATTATATCATCACTTGTGAATCACAGTCACTGGATACTTGTATACATCTGAAATAACAATCAAGCCTCTTGAATCTGAAATAGTGGTGGTTTTGATAGTAAATGAAATGTCTATATTTGTGTTGTACACATGGTAACCCCTGGTTCCCATGACCACCACTGTGAAATAAGAGTTTAAGTTTCTATTTAAAGCACCATTTTACATGAAACGGCTTTGAATAATTTTGTTTCCAACTCAATCAGTGACTTGCACACAAGTTCCTAAAAAATGGTGACACTTCCCTTCAACTAATCTTAAATAGACTTACCTGTGGTTTCTGTGTAAATCTTGCATTAAATTATTTCTTTAAACACGCTTAAATGAGCTGCTGTGTGGAAACAGGAGAAAATAAAGATATGGAGAAAATTATGTGCTGCTCATTAGCACCCCCTACTGCATAGTGACGGCACTTGCCACACAACCAGTCAGACATTTAATTTAATCTCATAAATCTCAACAGAGTCTTTGCTAAAGTGTGTACAGTAGCGATCTGTGGTTGTTTCTCTACATAGTATGTGTTTATTAGCTCAGTTTATTAAATCTGCCATTCAGCCATTCATAAAAAAAGTGCTGCCTGATTACAAATTATGGATGAAAAACAAAAAACAAAATAATAATAATTATTAGAGATGGAAGGATCGATCAGCCATGTATCGGTATCGGCCAATTTGAATCAAAATATGTGATCAGCGATCGGCCAATATTCCTGTATTAAAACTGAGCTCTGAGCTCGACTGTCTAATAAAAACTAAACTGAGCTCCACAGTTTAGAAGCAGAAGAGCTGAAAGAGTTTCTCCAGCTTCTCTGTATGTTACTGAATGTGTTTTAACAGAAGCTCAGTATCTGCAGATCTAAGATCTCGAGTTGGAACATAAACAGAGAGACGTTCTGTGATGTATAGACGAGTACAGAAGTTTAAAGTCTATCCTAAAAGATACAGGTAGTCAGTGCAGCTCTTTTAAAACAGGACTGATCTGAGCTCTGTTTAATGTTTGTTAGCATCCGAGCTGCCATACCAGTTGGATTGTTTTCCTAGGAACTCCAGTAAGAGACCATTACAGTGATCAGCTCTGCTTGTAGCAAACGCATGAAAGAGTTTCTCTGCGTCAGTCTAGGCTAGAAATGTCTGAACGCTGGCAAATATTTCTCAGATTAATCAGCCAATCAGCTCACAGATCCACGTCAGCAGGTCAGCAGTAGCTGTGGGGAGGGCTAGTAAATAGACATGGTTCTCATCAGACACGGGCCTAGTATGTTAAAAAGAAGATTCAATTTATTAATTTATTTATTTATATTTGATATGCTAAGTACGTAATTCAAGGCAGTGTGATGTTAAATATTCCAAACTGAAGTCAGAATTGTTTGACAGTAGTGGTGATGGGAGTCTAAACAACTCCTTCACATAATGGTTTTAAACATGCTGTCGGGTGTCTGAGATATTTTTTATGATCCTTTAGAAGATTTTGGCCTGAAAGCTACTCTATTCCAAGTCTACTCCAAGTGAAATAGTGCCCAAAGAAAACTTAATTAATTCAGATTTATCACTATTTCACTGTTTTGGATAGTACTTGTATTGTAGACATCAGGACCCCTGGTTCCAAATAATATAAAGCACCACTGTATAGTAATCTCAGTATCTCTACTGTAAACCCCTTCACATCAAACCTCTCTTACTCACTGTGTTCTACAAAGCAATTTAACCCTCTGATGCACAACCTGGATCAAAAGTGACCCGACTGAGATTTTATTTTCTGTACATTTACAATAAATTAATTTCAATGTTTAAGCTTCCATGAATTCCTCAAGTTACTTGTTTTTGATCATCCCAATTCCTGATTCCAGTTTTATTTCTACTCCTTTATTAAAAATAATTTTTGTATCTCTGCCTTCTAACACACAACATGGGTCAGAATGAACTCTTATGTGTTCACTATGGAAGTTGATAGGAACTATTGAGATTTGTAAACATTTGCAGAACATATTTACAACAATTATTTTTGTTCATGAAGTAAATATATAAAAATTAAAATAATGATTTAAGGTAGCAAGATTTTTAATGAATACTTAAAACATTACATAATGAAATAAACTGATTTTAACAAATTTAACAAAGAGATACTCAGCGGTACATACATTAACATAGGAAATGAATATGGGGGTCAAGTTAAACCCATGCTGTGCCTAAGAAGGGGTTCGCTTAGCTTGTGCATCGAAGGGTTAAACATGCAGACTTCTTAAAAATCACTTGAATTCCCCTCTCAGTGACAGTAAGGTGGGGAAAAGGGGACACAGATACCCATGAAGGGGGTTTCAGATTAAAAACGACTTGAGAACTGTTAATCCAGAGCATATTTTAAAATCAATTTAAACACAAAGTTGCAGCTGAGGCAGGATTAAGGTCAGCATGCAAAGTGATGTGCCCCATTATTTCCAATGAAATTTCAATTTTATCCAGACCTCGGAACAGCTGGAACTGAGATCTGCATGTTTAGAACTATCTTACCCTCCGACTTACCTTGGACTTCATTCCATCCTCAATGTAACGAGTGACCTTCTCTGCGACAAGCACAGGCGTCTTCTCCTGTCGTATCTTAGCAACGAAGCGCTCAAACTCAAGCCTCTCCATCCTAATCCGCGCCAGCCGGAGGCCAGCTTCCTCTATAGTGGCCTAAAAGGAGGAGAGGAGACGTTATTAGCACCGAACTTGCAGCCTAATGAAGGAATATATATAGGGCTGGGCGATATGGGAAAAAATCTTATCACGATATTTTTTTTCATATCAGTCGATATCGATATATATATCACGATATAAATCAAATCACTATTTCCTTTTTACTTTAAGTGAGATATGAAGGTATCAAAATGTAATTTATATATAAATATAAAATATAATTTATATATCTATAGAACATTACACAACTGTATTAACCACACACACACACATATATATATATATATGTGTGTGTGTGTGTGTGTGTGTGTGTGTAATACAGTTGTGTAATGTTGTGTATATGGGGCAGTATTAGTATAAACAGTATTCACACAGACACTGTGTTAAGCAGGCTGTTGCTGGCCCTTTAAGTTCTGAGGAAAGGACTCGTAGCGGTGAGTCGACTCTATCGGCTCAAATGGTGAGTTCGTTTAGCGATTCTGTTTCGGTAGAAAATAAAGTTTCTCTGCTCGGGTTTTTGGATTATAAAGTCAACTTTGCCTCAGCGTTCTCACTCGAACTTATACAGTATACATGTTTATGTTTATCGATTACGAAATTACGTCGATTAGCATAACGTGCGTCGATGCGTCGCAAAGGTGGCCGCGTCTACTGAAAGCATGGATTTATCCGGAGCGCAAGCTGCAGTTACAAACAATCGCTCACCTACATCTAAAGTTGTGGGAGTGTTTTACACAGAAACACAACAGTGTGGTGCTCTGTCAGCTCTGCACAACACAACTGTACAGCTGCTACACACCAGCACTTGAAGCTCAAACACCCCGTAGCGCTTTATCAACACAGCAGCAAGACAGCACCTGTTTACTTGTTGTTCTTATTTTAGCAGATTATTTTAAGATTATTAACACGTGTAACATGTTTCTTTCAGTAGTAGTTACGTTTTCTGTCGTTGTTTTTTTCTTATTTTATTATCTCTGCTCGACTGTGGTGTCTGCAGTAACTTATTACTAGCGCGTGGGTTAAGCTGCCGCTACGCCTACACTCTGCGCTGTGAGCTTCAACCAAACACGAAGTGGCTGGAACTCCAGTTCAGCCACCTGATTGGTTTGTGGCGGCGCTATTCTCATTCTCATTTGTTGTTCGTGTTGTCTCTCAAAACACAGACTGAACTTAATTCTATCGACTTTCTATCGACTACGTCTTAAAGTTCTATCGAGGAAATGTTATTTCGCGATAATTATCGTTATAGTTTTATCGCCCAGCCCTAATTATATATAATACATCCATCCATTCACTCAGTATCTTCTGCTTTACTCCACTAGTCTGGGTCATGGAGCCAGTCCCAGCATCATTGAGTGATGACAGGGTACACCATGGGCAGGCTGCCAGTCTATCGCATGGCCACATGTACACCAATGGGCAATAAAGAGTGACTGAGCAACCTAACATGCATGTGTTTGGATGGTAAGAGGAAACCGGAATACCCAGAGGAAACCCATTCGAGCACAGGGAGAACTTCCCGGACCGGGAATCGAACCCAGATCATCGTGCTGTGAGGTGAATCATGAAACTACACATAGTTTACAGCTGTACGTGCCAGAAATCAGTGGAATTCTTCTTTAAGCCCAAACTCATGGAAAAGAACAATGAACCTTCTTTTCGAGGGACGCTCGCTTTGAGCTGACTCTGAGCTTCTCCTGGTCCTTCCTCATTTCCTCTATCTCCCTCTCAGCGATATAGCACTTCTGCTCCAGAGTCAGTTGCTGCGATTCCTGAGACGCCTGCTGCACTTTGGATTTACCCGAGCAACCCTTGAGTCATAAAGAAAACAAAAAAGGCAATGAAATACAGATGGTAAATATAAAAACCTCCCAAAAGTTATTATTAGGATAATCTTAACCAGCACAAAGAGCATGATAAGGATGTAACATACCCTCTTGTGATGATCTCTTTTCACTAAACTCTGTCACTCCTAGTATGACTAATATATTATCACTGTCTAAGGAAAAACATGAATCTCTATTTTTGTCGATTTCTATCTTTCTACATCACTTGGGACCAAAAGAAAACCTCCAAAATCTGGTTCCACTGACTTACAGTGAAAGTAAATACAGTTTTTGGACAGTAAAGATATTATACATTATAAATATATTACATTAACACCACCTACTGGTATATACACATTGTATCAGCTCCACTGACCTTATAGGAGCAATTTGTAGTTCTACAGACTGTAGTTCATCTGTTTCTCTGTATATACTTTGTTACCCAGTTCTTCAACGGCCAGGACCCCCACAGGACCACCACAAAGCAGGTACTATTAGGCAGGTGGATTATTTTCAGCACTGCAGTGACACTGACGTGTTAGTGTGTGTTGTGCTGGTATGAGTGGATCAGACACAGCCGTGCTGATACAGTTGTGTTGTTGATATCACAACTTGTTTGTCCTGTGATTGCAAGATAATGGAAGTTGTTTTCTTAAGATCAGAACACGAGTTCTCAAAATAGCGGTCCAGAAATGTATTAATACCTTGTGACCTGTCTGGACTTCAGAAGATTAAATATTTTATTTGATGATGTAGATTGTAACTATCTCAGTGGATTTATTTTCTATTCCGCTGGTGGGATGGCCCTCAGGATGCGCGGTCAGAGCAATACTCCAGTGTTTTTTAACCATATTGGCTGCATTACCACTGACTATATATATATATTTTTTTCACATATTATTTTTTCTGCATAATCAATCTGTAAATAAGGTCGTTGTAAAGGGTTTGGGGAGAAACTCTTAGTTCTGCTCAAACTTATTGCGTCTAAAGAGTTTAAAGTGGTGGCGATGGGGACCAGACATCTTAAGAGTTTAAGTTCCTTCACAGAAAGTTATTTTATTAAAATGGTTGTGTAAACACTGCATGACGTCTGTTTAACAGCAGTTTTGTGATAAAGTTTTGATCTAAAACACTTTGTTACACCATTCATTAATCTATTCTTGGTGGAGGGATATATAATGTGTGTTCTAAGGCAAAACAGTCCTCAACTTTTTTTGATTATCCACTATTTTTCCATCATCAGTATCATATATAAACTCAGAAGGCACGTGTACGTTTGTTAGTGAATAAAATGTCTATATTTGTGTTGTTCACATGGTGTCTCCTGGTTACCATGACCACCACAGCAACGAGTGTTAAGTTTCCCTGCAAATAAACCATTTCACATTAAACCTCTCTGAATGACTTTGTTTACATTTGTTGAACCACTAAAGAGAAATTTTGAGAAAAAAGAAAAGAAAAAAACGGTGGATTTCCCCTTTAATTCCTGTCTGCTGGATTTGGATAAATAGGAGCTCAGTTTAAGTATCCTAAACCTGTAACCTCGACATAAACAATAGTTTACGAACTTTTATCTAATTAAAAATCTAATTTGTCCTGTAAGCTTACACTTACGAATCCATAAGAAGAATTCACCAGATGCCCTTTTTTGTTGATTTTTGTTGATTTGAACACGACAGCTCATGTTAACATTGTATAAAAATATATGGACCAATATAAATGCTCCAAAACAGCCTGGAAAATAATGCCGGTTTATTTTGGAGATGTGTTTTGGTGTTTTTGGATGGTGTTTTTCTTTGGACAACGAAGATATATACATATATTACATTAAAACAAGCTCCTTGTATGTACACTCATTGTCCATTCTTTCAATGTTTTTAAGCTAGTGTTTGTGATAGCTGAACTACAGGCCACAGATGCTACAGATGGAGATAAAGACAAAAGACACAAAAACAGTCCTCTTTCAAGTAAGTATGAATTTAGACAGAGTCATCACCCCCACATCCATTGATGAAGCGGCACCCATAGACTCTGGCGTAGCCTGAGGAACCAGGTCACTGGAATCCAGCCGACTGTAGAAGCTCTCAAGCATCTCCGTCTCAGTCCGTAGCACTGCATTGGAACATCTGTATGAGAGAAAATCACATAAATATATGTTCATAAGAATACATGACCAACATGTCCTGGAGTTCTGTTGCTTTACACTGTTTTCAAACGCTACTATTAGAAATTTGGGAACCCGCATTATAGCCGTTCCACAGTTGTTCTGTGCAGAGTGTACAAGCTGCCAGATGTTTTATTTTGCATGATGTATATGAATATTAAAACAGAATATTATATTTAAAAGGCTGTTTTTTCCATATATATATATGTTCAATATTTGAATATATATATATTCAAACAGTATTCATAGGTTAAGTGGAGCTAATGATATGATCTACTTTTTCACAATAAGATATTCATACTCTGTATTGTATTTATGCTTATTTACATCTGTTCTAATGATATCTTTTTTTTACTAGTGAAAATACACTTATTTCTAAGATAAATACTTAATTAAGACCCATGATAAAGATTTTGGTCTAAAACACATTGTTAATCCATTTATTAATCTATTCTTGGTGGAGCAATATATGAAGGGTGTTGTAAGGCAAAACAGTCCCCAACTTTTTTTTTATTGTTCCTTATTTTACCATCATCAACTTTACATATATAATTCGTGTAGGTTCACGATAGTAAATAAAATGTCTATGTTAATCAGTAATCAGTCATGATCTGAAAAACAATCCTACATTATGGCCTCTTTGGACTTCAGTAGGTTATCAGATAAACTAGAATACTGTTGTCACTCCAATCAGCATCACTGTAACGAGCATATTGTTTAAATTTGCTTTACCGCTATATTATAGAGACTTTTAAAAATACGGTGGATTTCCCCTTTAACGCCTGACTATAGGATTTGGACGAATACAGGCTCAGTTTAAGTAGCCTAAACCTGTAACCTCTTAATAAACACCAGTTTAAGAACGTTAGTTCATATTTCTAACATTTCTCACCTCAGGTCTTCCACTAATTTAATGATTTCTTTTAAATCTTCTTCAGTAACGCCGCTCTCCTTTGCGGCCGCCATGGTTTCTATAACCAACACAGCGGTCGTCAAGGAGCGCAGAGGAAACTCAGAGCCAAACTGAAACGCATATTCGACAGAAAGTGTGCAAAACAGTTTAGAACTTATTTCTTCTTCTTTTTCTTCTTTCTTTTTCTTCTTTTTTTCTTTTTTGTCCGCTAACCGTTTACATTTCATTTACTTATTTTAGAGTTTCATTGAATCAATATTAAGGCATTAGAAAGCATGCGATGACGCTGGTCAGTGGTACCAGAGGCTATTTTATTATTATTTTTGTCTACATTAACAATCAGAATTTATATTTGAGAAACTCTCATATATATTATGTGTAACAATATGCTTGAACATATACAGATCAGCCATATCATTAAAAATACCTCCTTTTTTCTACATGAAGGTGTACCTAATAAAGTGCTCAGTGAGCGAATATCCACATAATAGCCTACAGCAGTTCAGCTCGGCCCTCCTTTCATAACTAATGAGTGTTTCAGCCAGGACAGAGTCAGGACTGCTGTTTGAATGAGGCGCAATACAAGACAGCCAATCAGAACCGAGTATATTTACATATATCAGTCTCATAAAAGTCTCAATCAAGAATTAGACAATAGATATTGCCAAATACCCAGTAAACACATAACGCTGTGGGAGCTCCATGCACATATAAACCAACGTATGAAGGATGCTATGACTGATAACGTTGCTATTACGTTGCCACAACGTTGTCAGTTAACGGCACAGTTTTCTACAGAATTACATTTCAACGTTACAGGATAGCAGCGTCCAATAAGTGTAGACAGAGGAGGTGCTTTTAATGTTTTGGCTGCTCAGTGCATAAATACATATGAACACAAGATAAAATACATGCAAAATTAAAAAATAAATAAATAAAATAAAAATACACAATAAAAAATAACCTTAGTAATTGGTATTGTTTAATTTTCATCTATAACATGATCTGAATGTTTTCAGTGCTTTAAATGTTTTACTTTGTTTAAAAGATTTAAGTAATGATTGAATTCAAATTGATAAACATTCACCATGATATATGAAGATTAACAAAGTCGATTCTTTTTTAATTCACATTATGAAATGTAGGAGCGCCACAATGGTGTAGTGATCAGCACTGCAAGATGATCAGGGTTGGATTCCCGGTCCGGGTCGTTCTGTGTGGAGTGTGTATGTTCTCCTCGTGCTTGAGTGGGTTTACTCCGGGTTTCCTCCCACACTCCAAACACATGTATGTTAGGTTGATCAGTCACTCTAAACTGCCTTTAGGTTTGAGTGAGGGTGTGTTGAACTGCGATGCCATGCGATGGACTGGCAACCTGTCTATGGTGTAACCCACTTTGGATGTATGAGATGTAGGAAAAGCGCTATGCCCAGTTTGGCCAATCAAATCAGACCTCGTGAGTTGTAAGCCAGTCATATCAGACCTTGAGCAGCGAGGATCTTCAGTGTTAAGACAGCAAAGTCGGCACATTAATTACTCCAAGCTTTACAAACATTAGACTGAAATAAATCACTGATCGTAGTTTTCTGAATTTACTGTTGGTCACAAACTTCAGCAGTTTAGTCCTGCATGCTCCTGCGCTGACAAGGAGTGTTTTTTATACTTTTTAATTAATGGAGCATGAGCAGTTTTGCTGACTTGCCAGTTAGTTTAATGATTTTAAGCTACTTTGTTCTGTATGAGCTCATTATCTGGTGTAACACAGTGAGACTGTGGTCAGTAAAGCTGGTTTATTCTGAGTAAACGCGCTCTGGCTGGTCAAGTTAAATCTTCGAGATTCATGAAGGTCACTGAAGTATTTGTGATGAGCTGATGTCTAAGAAACAACACAGCACACTATTTTCAGTTCTTTTACTATTTACATGTTATACATATATATTCCTGTCGTTTATCGTGTACTTCACAGTGATTGTTCACCTGTTTCCTTCATTCACTCTCATTCACTCTCAGAGCCTCTGATCTTCCTGCCTGAGGTGGTCTCTGGTGGTTCTTAATGTAAGGTGGTGTTACTAGTTCTGGTCACTAGGTGGCAGTAGACGCGCTGCGTATTAAAGAAGGCACAGTGTTGTGTGTTTCTCTGAAGGCGAGACGCTGACAGTGCTCTGTGATTAATCCTAATTAATGTGTTAAAAATATCTTACATCCATTATTGTTTTGGATTAACACTGGATGGCATGTTATGTTTAGTTAGTTGTCCAAGTTAGTACACATTTTTGTGAGTTATAGTGTTTATTTTTATTTTTCAGGCTAAAAACAATGTGGTGTGCGGCTAGCAGCAAAGCTCATTTATCAGTTTTAACTGAAGATGACCTGTTTTACATTATGCTTAGAAACCTTAACCATGTTTAAGCAGCATAGGTTTTTTTATTTAAATGATAGCTGTGTATGTCAGTTGTACCATTAGTTTACTTCTTTTAAACTAAAGTAAGTGAGTATGCTTTCAGTTTACTTGTTATGTACTTCTCAGTGATTTACTAAACACAGCTATACTTACGTATGCTGGGGTTATACTGGTAAGTATAGAACAGTCTAAGTATATTTGGCCTTTACTTTACTTTGGCCTTTATCTTTTGATTGAGATAGTAGAAGCAAGTATTCTTGCTCTGCACAAAAACAAATCCCGTACAATATTTATTTAAAATTTGATTTATAAAAATTTATAAAGATACAAATATATTTCTTAATCTGAGTGTGTCTTGTTAATTTTACGTGTATGCACTGGTGAGTAAGTAAATGTTGTTAAGTTCTATTTTAAGTAGAAAAAAACCTTAAACCTAGTCATATACTTTAAAGTACAACAATAATATAAGCAGTAAATTATAAGTATTAAGTTCACTTAAAGAAACTGTTAAGTTTACTTTTAGTGTAGTTGCAGTACAAAAGATGTAAACTAGTAGTAAACTACTCTTACAATTAAAGTGTACTTGTGGGCCAATTTAGTCCCAAGAAATATTAACATAGTACATACACAAGTGTACTACTAGTACACTGACATTAGTATAGTAACTGCATAAGGTATAATTAATAAAATCAACTTTTAAGTATACTTATTTTCTGTAAGGGTAGACATAAAAAAAACGGTAGAAAACTAGCTGAGATTTTAATTTGGTTTAAGTTAGAAGTGGAAAACACGGGGGGTGCATCCGAAATCTCCTACTTGCCTACTACACAGTAGGTGAAATCAGTTGGCGCGTGTGGCTGTTCACTACATGGACTGCTCTGTGTAGAACACTATATAGGGGAGCAGTGAGGGAGACAGTAGAGGGAATTTGGACGACAAACTTTCCAAAGAAACCGCTATGCATTGTGGGCTGTCAACCTGTAAGTAGTGTACATTGGTGGTCCACTAGTTTTACGGTGCATTGTGGGTAAGCATGTAGTGAACTATATAGGGAATCTAACTGTCCACTGAGAATTTGGACAACACTACAAAATGTTTGACACCCTGAATAGAACACTAAGTGGTAGCTAGGGTGCAATTTCAGAGACACCCCATGATTCACTAGAAACCTGGCTGATCTAGGGAGTATATGTATAGAGGAATGGGCCAAAATCCCTGCTGCAGTGGTTTCGGACACACTCCTGGTTTATTTGACAGCGTTGTGTGCTTCTTTGAAGATACACGGAGCTGCTGTCTGAACCTGCCAATAAAACAGCGTCATCGGCCGATTGCACCACATATGTGTGATCCTGGTCTTTCATTAACACCTAATCACAATGAAGAGCCTAGCTGGGGAGCAAAGTTCAGGGATACATTAACACAAAACAAGACCAACTTAAAAAATGGGTTAAACTAATATCAGTCTGAAAGATTTAAGTAACCATATAATTCCAAATGACAAACGTAAATGAATCTCATTCTTTCATATTGTTTTATTTTTTTATATCTTTACATATTGTCACTGTCAGAGGAAAAACATGTGACTCGAAATTAGTAACTTTACAGGGGAGACCAAAAACCTTATTCACTTTTAATGTAAGTCAATGGAACCAGAAATGTTTCTAAGCTGTTTTGGAGCATTTCTATTAGTACCTTCATCATGAAATTTTCAAACAGTATAAAGGGCAGCTGTCATGTTTAAAAGATCTGAAAAAATAAAAAACTACAAAAATGGAGATTTTTCAACGGAACAGCAACGATATTCTGAATGTTTCCAGTGCTTGAAAAATTCTTTGCTGAATTCCAAATGAACAAAGTGTACACTAGGTTTTGTTTTGATTCACATTCTATTTAAAGAAGAAGAATACATCTTTTATACTAAATTTAGGAAAGTGTGACGCAGCTTGGCCAATCGGCTTGATTTGAACTTGTAACAGAAGTTAAAGTAAGAATCTTTTATACCAAGTCATGTTGGACCATTCCGTTAGTCTGTTCATTATAAAATATTACATTTACGGCATTTAGCGGACACTCTAATCCAGAATGAATTACAAGAGTGCTTTGTGTTCGGTCAGGTCATGTATTATTATGTGTACTATCGAGTAGTAGGTGAACGGTACCCGGATGACCTTCTGAATTGGCAGCCATTTTTATGTAGGCGAACAGAGCACACTGTGCTATCCCATGATTCACCTGGAGCTCTGGGTAAATTCAAAGTGGAGGAAAAAAACGGTGAAAAGTGGTATGTCACCTATAAAATAGCTGAGAGAGAGAGAGAAAGATTGATTGGTTAATTGATTGATTGATTTGTCTTAGGAGATTCTTGTCGTGCTGTGTATTTGATTTGTATTTGTTTGATTTACTGTGTAGCCCCTTAAATAACCTTGTGTATAGTTTGTATATAATATATATTTATAAATAGTTAAATCCAAGGTTTTGTCTTTGTTTTGTCTAGTTAGGGAGTTAGGTGTGTTTTGTTTTCTTGTTACTTAGTATTGTTTTTATATATATATATATATATATATATATATATATATATATATATATATATATATATATAAATATATATATATACATACAAGACCAACTATATATATATATATATATATATATATATATATATATATATATATATATATATATATATATATATATATATAATTTATTTTTATTTTTTACACACGCAAGAAAACAAGGTTTTGGTCCCTTCTTTTTTTTCTTAATCCTTTCATTTCTTCTTTCATTTTACTTTTGTTACAGCCTGACCCTAGACTGGGTCGTAACATATAGTCCAAACAGGTTTAAGTCCAAACTACCCTTGAGCTCAAACACTGCCAGAAACAAGGGCCAGCGCTGATACCTGGAAAGAAGACAACATTATGCAAGGTTAGATACAGTACAAGTGCAATACCTACTAATACCCAGCCAGTGCTCCTGCCTGGAAGATAGAGTTAAACGCAGCTGGATAAGTGCTTGAAGTGATTCAGTTCAATAATACAGTAGATTAGTGCTTATAAGTGCTCCACAAAGAGAGGGTGGTCTTCATTCTGCATTTGAAGACCGTGAGAATCTGCTGTTTTAGCCAATGGAAGTTCATTCCACTATTCAGGCTCCAGGACAGAGAAGAGGCATGTCGCTTGTCTTCCATGCATCTTGAGGGATGGTGGGTCAAGCCAAGCTGTACTTGAAGCTCGAAGTGCTCGAGGTACAGATCGACATTTGGCCATTGCCATAAGGTAAAGGGGAGCCGGTCCATTCTTGGCCTTGTAGGCAAATGAGATATTAAGTCAATGCAAAGAGTAACTGGAGTGTTTAATAATGAAAATGAAAATGAAACCACGCAAACAGACTCACACACGGTCAGTATAACCTGTTTAGCATTAACACTACAGAAAAAAATAAGAACAGAAAAATATCCAGACTCTGTATTGTGATATTTTCATAGGCTTTATTGTCGTTTCTGCTATATGTACAAGTACACAGTGAAACTAAAACATTCCTCCAGGTGCCAAACAACACAACATGCACAGCACAGACAGTGAAATCGATACAAAATGAAATCACAAGTCAGATACAGTATACGGTACTGACAGTATGTAGGGTAAGGAGGAAGGGTAAAGGGTGTAGGGTAAAGAAGGAGGTAACGTATTATATTATCTACACAGCCTGGTGTATATGAACACAGCAGTAACTGAATACAGTATTTGGTTGACACAGTATTCCACCAGCAAAATATTAATCTAAAAGACGATTCATTACTTGTTGAAAGGCTGATTTTTATTTTTTATTTTATTTCTGAGGTAAAACACCAGCCAGCATGCTGCGATACTATTAGTATAATATTTTCCAGCAGATGGCTCTCAATGATGCAACTAAGACTGTGTTTAGATATGGACAGAAATCACAACACCTTGATCAAAGATTTAGTTTTTGTATTTAAATAGCATGTTTAGTTGCAGGTTACTGTCACAGGGCTGCTCCACAGACAGACTGAGGAGACTGTTTGTCCCCAGAGCCATTAAGCCTCTTCAACTCTTCCCGGTTGAAGCAGAGAGGATTGAAGAACGGTGGGTTTTTAGTTTATTAAGAAACCTCTGCTTACATTCTATTGACTTTATACATATGAGTCACATCCATAAACACCTTGGTCTAGGAACACATGGTTCACTGGCTGTATTAGCCCAACTTTTTTTCTGTAGATAATAATATCTGATCTACTGCTGTTAGATAGATAGATAGATAGATAGATAGATACATACATACATACATACATACATACTTATTTTCTTGATCCCAGAGGGAAATTCAAGGCAACTCGTAGCTATTTCACAAGTGCACAATGTAAAAAGGATAGGCAAAAAAGGATAGTTACAAAAATTAAATAGAAAATAATTAGAATATAGAAAATATACGAAACAGTGTAGACCACTTCGGCCTAAGTGCAAGTATGCAGTTATGCAGTCAGCAGTGTAAACATGCAATAAAAAGAGGCAGTACTATTTACATGTATAAACTGTATGCAAGGTGTATAATATAATATGCATTTTGTAATAATAATGGTAGTCATTATTATATATAGATAATAGTATAGTTACATATAACATAAAGACAAATCTGAAATATCTATATAATATGATAGAGTCTGATAACTGATATAGATATTTTATAGTAGATAAATGTAGTAGGGTATGTTTGTATATATGTATATATGTATGTATACTTGTAAATATGTATATTTCTATATTTTTGGAATTCATATTTTTGTCCATTTATGGCTCGAACTCACTTCATAATCAAGACACTTTTGTTTTTTCCCTGTCTCCCTCACTGTCCATCTATCTGCCCTGAGTGCTCACTGCGTAGGGTATAGGGAGTAGGGCACGAGCCTTATCAGAACTGAATGAAACGCACTCCACAAACACTAAGATGGGAGGCAGCTCTGCTCGGACATGCGCAGTGAGGCTTTTCGGACTATTTCCTAGTACACAGACGCTAGTCTTCTTCCAGGTTACCGTATTACAATCTGTGCCCCTGTGGAGCGGAGCAGACCCCGGACTGGGGGAGTTCCTCAAGAAATAACCCCCCGACAAGCGCAGGAGGCTCTGCATGGGACTGCAAAGGCGTTGCACGACTTATACCCTCCGTTGGTGTGACAGAGACAGAGAGCAGGCCAGCTAGCATCGGTCTGCACTCCTCCTCCTCCTCCTCGTCCTCCTCCTCCCTCTCCAGCCGGCTCGACCGAAGAGAAGAAGAGCTTAACGCTACTACACGCCAACTTCACTACTTCTGCACTTTGGCTGCAGTTTGGAAGGTGCTGGTAGGAATTCTTGCCGGATCTGCTCAGTTAGGATCTGGGGTCTAAGTCTGCTGGGGGGTGGGGGGGTTTACCATGCAGTAATTTACCCTGACAGACAGACAGAGAGAGAGAGAGAGAGAGAGAGAACCCCCCCGCCTGCCTGCCTGCCTGCCTGCCTCCTGCCCCGGGTCTGGCTTCATCTACAGAGACGCGTTTATTTTTGTTAGAGTTGTTTTTTTGTTTTTTTTGTTTTAATCTGTACCGGCACGTTGAGCGTCTGGAAGACCCCTCTCTACCTCCATCTCTGCCCTCTATTCCTGCGCTTTCCTCGGATCCTCTGTTTTAGCAGTAGCTGCTGTACCGTTAGCTCCTCCACCGGAGCCCCGCCATGCCCGGCCCGGTGGCCGGCAGTAAAGCCCGAGTTTACGCCGATGTGAACACCCTGAAGAGCCGGGAGTACTGGGATTATGAGGCTCACGTGCCCAGCTGGAGGTGAGAAAACAAACTTGAACAGAAAAAAACACACCTACCCGCGAAAAAGTCGGTGGCGTTGTTTTATTTTCCCCCGTGCTAGTGTTACGCCCCCCAGTCCGTAACCCTGTATTACAGCCCACCACTCAGTGTACACGGTGTACACAGTGTAGTGTTTTGAGAAGGGGGGTTATCTTTCTGTCCACCTATCAGACTGTTTTATTTATTTTTTTGTCTGTCTAACTCTTGTGATCAATCAATCACATCTATCTATCTATCTATCTATCTATCTATCTATCTATCTATCTATCTATCTATCTATGCATGTCTGGCTGTATTTCTAGTTGTCTATCTATCTCTGTGTTTAATGATAATTAATATTTAAAACATTTAAATTGTATAACTCACATACTCAAGGCCACTTAACGTACACAAAAATAAATGAAAAGAAGAAAAATGAAAGTATTGATAAGACAGGATCATTTTGGGGTGGAACATTAAGAGACCCGTTTTCAGTAGGGGAGGGTTTAAAGACGGGGACCACCATGGGGCCTTGGTCTTCAAGAAATGGACCTTTCTATCTCTCTTATCAATCTGCCCATGTCTCAGTCCATTTGTCTGTCCATGTGTGTCTGTGCCTTTTCTTGATGGGTTTAATCGTGTTCTCCACCTGCACACGGTTCGGCTCCTGAGGAACCTGATCATGAGTTTGTTGACTGGATGTGAGAAAGCATGAGTCTGCGCAGTGCAGGTGGCCTGTGTAAGTTACCTGTGAGGAATGTTCAGGACTGCATGACTGAAATTAATCGAGCAGCAATGACCCCACATTGACCTGTTTTTGTTTGGAGACAAGCCTGTCGTCCATCTGCCCTGCACAGGTCCAGCTTTCCTGCACTTCCTTCACATCATTAGAAACTGGTCAGGTTCTGCAGCAGATTCCAGTGTGAGAGTAAGAAGTCACTGATCTCTGTGGTGCAGGTGAACTGAAATATTATATTTAATTTATGTTATATCATATATTACATCATATTATATTATTAATTTAAGAGAATGAAACTAATGCATGGTCAGTTTTATTAGCTGATGCACTGTGCAGGAAAGTGCTATATTGAATCTGTTGTTCTCTTATTTTCATTTGCCTGTGGCTGTTTAAATTTTTGCATACAGCTGTTAAACGTAGGACAGAAGCCTGAAACGTTACTGTATTTATTACTCACTCTCTTAGACACCATCTCCTGTATGCAATATTTATTATAGCTCAGATTCATAGCAGTTTAAACTATATGGTTTAAATGAACGCCTTAAATTTACACACAAAACAATCCAGCAAAACACACTGATCAGGCCTGAGATCTGAGATCTGGGTGGGTGTGGCTAATGAGTAGCTTGACTGACAGCTCTCTGTCCAACACTCTGCTCAGCTCCTCATACAGAACTAACTATATTATCCAGCTTTTATGGACAATAACTGGAGCAAATCGTCACAGATGGACAAATTAATGAATGAATTGTTGAAGCAAAGTGTGAATGAAGAAACAGTCAAAAAAACAATGTTGGTGGTAATAAAGGGATGAATGAACAATGTAGATATGGATAAAGGAATGAAGGGTTGAAGTAACAGTGTTGGTGATGATAAAGGAATGAAGGGATGAAGGAACAGTGTTGGTGATGATAAAGGAATGAAGGGTTGAAGTAACAGTGTTGGTGATGATAAAGGAATATAGGGATGAAGGAACAGTGTTGGTGATGATAAAGGAATGAAGGGATGAAGGAACAGTGTTGGTGATGATAAAGGAATGAAGGGTTGAAGTAACAGTGTTGGTGATGATAAAGGAATATAGGGATGAAGTAACAGTGTTGGTAATGATAAAGGAATGAAGGGATGAAGGAACAGTGTTGATGATAAAGGAATGAAGGGTTGAAGTAACAGTGTTGGTGATGATAAAGGAATATAGGGATGAAGGAACAGTGTTGGTGATGATAAAGGAATATAGGGATGAAGAAACAGTGTTGGTGATGATAAAGGGATGAAGGAACAGTGTTGGTGATGATGAAGGGATGAAGGAACAGTGTTGGTGATGATGAAATGAAGGGATGAAGGAACAGTGTTGGTGGTGATAAAGAAATGAAGGGATAAAGGAACAATGTTGGTGATGATGAAGGAATGAAGGGATAAAGGAAGAGTGTTGGCGATGATAAAGGGATGAAGGAACAGTGTTGGTGATGATAAAGGAATGAAGGGATAAAGGAACAGTGTTAGTGATGATAAAGGGATGAAGGAACAATGTTGGTGATGATAAAGGAATGAAGGGATAAAGGAACAGTGTTAGTGATGACAAAGGAATGAAGGGATAAAGGAACAGTGTTGGTGATGATAAATGGATGAAGGAACAATGTTGGTGATGATAAAGGGATGAAGGAACAGTGTTGGTGATGATAAAGAAATGAAGGGATGAAGGAACAATGTTGGTGATGATAAAGGAATGAAGGGATAAAGGAACAGTGTTGGTGATGATAAAGGGATGAAGGGATGAAGGAACAGTGTTGGTGATGATAAAGGAGTGAAGGGATAAAGGAACAGTGTTGGTGATAAAGGAATGAAGGGATGAAGGAACAGTGTTGGTGATGATAAAGGAATGAAGGGATGAAGGAACAATGTTGGTGATGATAAAGGAGTGAAGGGATAAAGGAACAGTGTTGGTGATGATAAAGGGATGAAGGAACAATGTTGGTGATGATAAAGGAATGAAGGGATAAAGGAACAGTGTTGGTGATGATAAAGGAGTGAAGGAATAAATGAACAGTGTTGGTGATGATAAAGGAATGAAGGGATGAAGGAACAGTGTTGGTGATGATAAAGGAGTGAAGGGATAAAGGAACAGTGTTGGTGATGATAAAGGAATGAAGGGATGATGGAACAGTGTTGGTGATGATAAAGGAGTGAAGGGATAAAGGAACAGTGTTGGTGATGATAAAGGAATGAAGGGATGATGGAACAGTGTTGGTGATGATAAAGGAATGAAGGGATGAAGGAACAGTGCTGGTGATGATAAAGGAATGAAGGGATGATGGAACAGTGTTGGTGATGATAAAGGAATGAAGGGATAAAGGAACAGTGTTGGTGATGATAAAGGAATGAAGGGATGATGGAACAATGTTGGTGATGATAAAGGAATGAAGGGATGAAGGAACAATGTTGGTGATGATAAAGGGATGAAGGAACAATGTTGGTGATGATAAAGGAATGAAGGGATAAAGGAACAGTGTTGGTGATGATAAAGGAATGAAGGGATGAAGGAACAATGTTGGTGATGATAAAGGAATGAAGGGATGATGGAACAATGTTGGTGATGATAAAGGAATGAAGGGATGAAGGAACAATGTTGGTGATGATAAAGGAATGAAGGGATGAAGGAACAATGTTGGTGATGATAAAGGAATGAAGGGATAAAGGAACAGTGTTGGTGATGATAAAGGAATGAAGGGATGAAGTAACAGTGTTGGTGATAAAGGAATGAAGGGATGAAGGAACAGTGTTGGTGATGATAAAGGAATGAAGGGATAAAGGAACAGTGTTGGTGATGATGAAGGGATAAAGGAACAGTGTTGGTGATGATAAAGGAATGAAGGGATAAAGGAACAGTGTTGGTGATAAAGGAATGAAGGGATAAAGGAACAGTGTTGGTGATGATAAAGGAATGAAGGGATAAAGGAACAGTGTTGGTGATGATAAAGGAATGAAGGGATGATGGAACAGTGTTGGTGATGATAAAGGAATGAAGGGATGAAGGAACAGTGTTGGTGATGATAAAGGAATGAAGGGATGAAGGAACAGTGTTGGTGATGATAAAGGGATGAAGGAACAGTGTTGGTGATGATAAAGGAGTGAAGGGATAAAGGAACAGTGTTGGTGATGATAAAGGAGTGAAGGAACAGTGTTGGTGATGATAAAGGAATGAAGGGATGAAGGAACAGTGTTGGTGATGATAAAGGAATGAAGGGATGAAGTAACAGTGTTGGTGATAAAGGAATGAAGGGATGAAGGAACAGTGTTGGTGATGATAAAGGAATGAAGGGATAAAGGAACAGTGTTGGTGATGATAAAGGAATGAAGGGATGATGGAACAATGTTGGTGATGATAAAGGAATGAAGGGATGAAGGAACAATGTTGGTGATGATAAAGGAATGAAGGGATGAAGGAACAATGTTGGTGATGATAAAGGAATGAAGGGATGAAGGAACAGTGTTGGTGATGATAAAGGAATGAAGGGATGAAGTAACAGTGTTGGTGATGATAAAGGAATGAAGGGATGAAGGAACAGTGTTGGTGATGATAAAGGAGTGAAGGGATAAAGGAACAGTGTTGGTGATGATAAAGGAATGAAGGGATGAAGGAACAGTGTTGGTGATGATAAAGGAGTGAAGGGATAAAGGAACAGTGTTGGTGATGATAAAGGAGTGAAGGAACAGTGTTGGTGATGATAAAGGAATGAAGGGATGAAGTAACAGTGTTGGTGATGATAAAGGAATGAAGGGATGAAGGAACAGTGTTGGTGATGATAAAGGAGTGAAGGGATAAAGGAACAGTGTTGGTGATGATAAAGGAATGAAGGGATGAAGGAACAGTGTTGGTGATGATAAAGGAATGAAGGGATAAAGGAACAGTGTTGGTGATGATAAAGGAGTGAAGGGATAAAGGAACAGTGTTGGTGATGATAAAGGAGTGAAGGGATAAAGGAACAGTGTTGGTGATGATAAAGGAATGAAGGGATAAAGGAACAGTGTTGGTGATGATAAAGGAATGAAGGGATAAAGGAACAGTGTTGGTGATGATAAAGGAGTGAAGGGATAAAGGAACAGTGTTGGTGATGATAAAGGAGTGAAGGGATAAAGGAACAGTGTTGGTGATGATAAAGGAATGAAGGGATAAAGGAACAGTGTTGGTGATGATAAAGGAGTGAAGGGATAAAGGAACAGTGTTGGTGATGATAAAGGAGTGAAGGGATAAAGGAACAGTGTTGGTGATGATAAAGGAATATAGGGATAAAGGAACAGTGTTGGTGGTGATAAAGGAATGAAGGGATAAAGGAACAGTGTTGGTGATGATAAAGGAATGAAGGGATGATGGAACAATGTTGGTGATGATAAAGGAATGAAGGGATGAAGGAACAATGTTGGTGATGATAAAGGAATGAAGGGATGAAGGAACAATGTTGGTGATGATAAAGGAATGAAGGGATGAAGGAACAATGTTCGTGATGATAAAGGAATGAAGGGATGAAGGAACAGTGTTGGTGATGATAAAGGAATGAAGGGATGAAGTAACAGTGTTGGTGATGATAAAGGAATGAAGGGATGAAGGAACAGTGTTGGTGATGATAAAGGAGTGAAGGGATAAAGGAACAGTGTTGGTGATGATAAAGGAATGAAGGGATGAAGGAACAGTGTTGGTGATGATAAAGGAGTGAAGGGATAAAGGAACAGTGTTGGTGATGATAAAGGAATGAAGGGATAAAGGAACAGTGTTGGTGATGATAAAGGAATGAAGGGATAAAGGAACAGTGTTGGTGATGATAAAGGAGTGAAGGGATGAAGGAACAGTGTTGGTGATGATAAAGGAGTGAAGGGATAAAGGAACAGTGTTGGTGATGATAAAGGAATGAAGGGATGAAGGAACAGTGTTGGTGATGATAAAGGAATGAAGGGATAAAGGAACAGTGTTGGTGATGATAAAGGAGTGAAGGGATAAAGGAACAGTGTTGGTGATGATAAAGGAGTGAAGGGATAAAGGAACAGTGTTGGTGATGATAAAGGAGTGAAGGGATAAAGGAACAGTGTTGGTGATGATAAAGGAATGAAGGGATAAAGGAACAGTGTTGGTGATGATAAAGGAGTGAAGGGATAAAGGAACAGTGTTGGTGATGATAAAGGAGTGAAGGGATAAAGGAACAGTGTTGGTGATGATAAAGGAATGAAGGGATAAAGGAACAGTGTTGGTGATGATAAAGGAATGAAGGGATAAAGGAACAGTGTTGGTGATGATAAAGGAGTGAAGGAACAGCTACAGGAGGTTTAGTTTGTTATGTTTTGGTGATGCTGGTTAGTTTTAACTCTCTAAGTTTCTCTGACTCTGAAACTGGTTTATGTGGGCGGGGCCAGAAAGACATCAGCCTTGTGATTGGTCAGGCAAATTAATTATGGAAGCGTTTCCAAAGATTAGCACCACCCAGTTTTCATGGAGAGGAGAAATATGGTGAAATATAACCACTTATTTATTGCTCAGTGGAACTTTACTGTTTACCTGCAGGAACAAGATTAAACTCATTAGGCCTGTATTATAGGACCTCAGGGTACGAGAACTGGGTACTGGACCATTCAGGGCCTTCATCGTCGAGAGAAGGACCTTCCTATCTGTCTGTATATCCATCTATGTGTCTGTCTGTGTATCTATCAGCGTGTCTGTCTTTATATGTTTATCTATGCTTGTCTGACTGTCTGTACGTCTTTCCATCTTTAACAGGAGAAGTAAGCAGACTGTCAGACTGTTAGTTCCTAAATGTTGAACTACGACTCTCTAATTCCAAACCAGTGAGTTTTCCAAGGTTGGTTAGTTTAATCATGTTTTAACTAATTACAGATTTTGGTTCTTTAAATAAAAATCAGCTGCCTGTTTGAAGAGCATGAAGCAAAACAGCAATGCAGGGAAAAATAGAGATGTTGAACAATTTCATAATATATTGATCAGTTGATAGAGATCAAAGGATCTCCTGAGATCTGATTAACACTTTTGAAATGTGAGAAGATTCATCTTATTAGAGGTTCATTTGCGATGTTCTACAGATCTGCAAATGATCTGTACTGTATATATCTGCAGCACATTTGATTTCTATTATTAATAATAGTGTTTCCAGACTTTTGAACGGGAGTCTAGTGCTCGCTCCTGCGACGGCTATTGGAATGTGATCCTTCCAGACTGAGGTTTTGTTTACGCTGCTGTTGTGTCTCTGCATAGACATCCGGTTGGTTTGAGTTACAGACAGAAGACCTCAGCAGTGGGCTTTGGTATGAAGAGTTTTTGCATTATGATTGCTACTGCTTTGTATAGTGTGTATGTCTGTGTGTGTGTGTGTTGCAAGTGTTCTGCAGCAAGATCAAAGGGATGTGATGGTGCTGAAGGAGGAGCTGACATGGATGGATGGATGAATGAATGCGTGCAGGCAGCATGCAACTGCAGTGCTGTTGCATGTATAACACCCACAAGGCTTCATCTGGCCACTTCTGGAAACTCTTTAATAAACAAATTGAGTTTCAATGTGGTTAAGGTCAAGACCCAGTTGGAGACAGTTCATGTGTGAAATGCTTGCCTGGTCATTCGGTACCTTCAGCTGGTCTGCTGACTTCACTGTATTTCTTCATAATGTTGCTGAGCCTCGACTTGACCAACTGAAGCAACCACAGATCACAACACTGCCTCCAGAGACTTGTACAGTGGACACTATGCAGGATGGGTGCGTCATAAGTTTTCCTTCATACCCTGACGCTCCTATCACTCTGGAACAGGGAATAGAGTCTGGACCCTATTCCAGCCTGAACTTTTTACATTGAGTCCAATCTTTATGCTCCACAGCAAACCGAGGATTTTTCTGACCACTAGCCTCACAAATGGTTCGG
>CM038713.1:8352562-8435062 GCA_021613375.1 Megaleporinus macrocephalus | reverse complement strand
ACCAATCAGGACGCTTCAGTTTCCTGCAGGAGGAGCTGATTGGCTTGGTGTGAGAAGGGGCTTCCTCTCTGGGTGGGTAAGAGAAACCACGGGAGATAAACAAGGCTTTCTGCCTCGGAGCTGCAGCTGGGAATCTGAGAATGATTTGAGGCAGGAAGCAGCCCGGCTGGGTTTCGGTGCCACAGTTGAGGTGAAATCACCTTAGAAATCATGAATAGATGCACAGAAGCCACCATAAATTTAGGGACACCTCGCCTTTCAGAATGTTTTTCATAGATGAAGATGTTTTTGTTTGTTTGTTGGTCTATATTGTCCACATGCTTTTGTGTACCAAACCAGTCGGAATAAATTTTTTATGTGAACATATTTTAACTCTTATTATCCTTTGCAATTAAACAGGCTGTGTGTTTAAGCCTGCCATATGTAAATAGGCTCACTTCTTATTGGCTGCCCTGTACTGTGGCTCTTTTAAAAGGCCGTCCAGACTGAAACTATAGGAAGATGTGAATGGGCGGGGCTAAACTGCTGCAGGCTGATTTGATCTGTATAGGTAAATGAGTTGATTCTTGTGACATTAAAGAAACAATGAATAAAGCTGAAGAGTGAATAGAGCGATAGAAATTAGATTTGCATGTATATTAAATAATTTTAACAAATTGATCTTGCTAGAAAGCTACTTTCCAGGAATAACGCCAGATACATATTTTTATTTAATGTAGGAATTGTAACTGTCCTACATTTCATTCAAAACCTTTTTTCCATTGCTCCACTGTTATCCAACAAGCTCAGACAGGTGTGGTGCTCGGATGTCCACATACTTTTGGCCATGTTGTGCATTATGGGGCCCAAATTATGTGGACACCAAACCATAACTCTTGTCTGAGCTTGTGGCCATTTACTTTAGCTTATATAGTGTGTTAAAGGGCCAAAAGTATGTGGACATTTAACCATTGTCCAAAAGCTCAAATGTGTGTGAGATGGCCAAATGTCCACATACTTTTGGCCATATAGTGTATTAAAAGGGCCAAAAGTATTTAGATGTTTGACCATCACATGTCTGAGCTTGTTGAAAGCTTTGTCCAACAAGCTTAAACGTGTGTGAGATGGACAAATGTCCACATACTTTTGGCCATATAGTGTAATAAAAGGGCCAAAAGTGTTTGGACGTTTGACCGTCACCCCTGTCTGAGCTTGTTGAAAGCATTGTCCAACAAGCTTAAACGTGTGTGAGATGGACAAATGTCCACATACTTTTGGCCATAGTGTATTAAAAGGGCCAAAAGTATGTGGACGTTTGACCGTCACACCTGTCTGAGCTTGTTGGACGTGCTGTCTGAAATCATGGACAGTAATGTGGAACTGTTCTTGTGCTGGTGTTGCTTCCAGAGGCAGTTTGTCGCTGTGGTGAGTGATTCAACAGAGCATGGGCGCCTTTTATGTGCTACATGCTTCACCACTTGCCAGCCGTGCCCTGTCAGCTTGTGTGCTCTACTTCTTTGTGGCTGAAGTGTTGCTGTTCTTAGACGCTTCCAGTTGACCAGAATAGCACGTACAGTTGACCAGAGCAGATGTAACAGGACAGAAGCTTCATGAACTGACTGGCATCCAGTGGCAGTGCTATGTTTGAGGTCACTGAGCTTTTGGATATGACCTGTTTGGCGAGATCGTAGGGCTGTGTGCTGTGTGAACCTGTCAGCAATGAGTTGACTGAAACAACAGAATATTTATGATGGGTGTCCACATACTTTTGTCAATATAGTGTATATAAGGTATATTTAAATATGAATTAATTGCATTTTTATTATTAGTAGTGATATTTATTCTATTCTACAGACATACTGACCTTTATTTGTCATTTATTCATCCCTCGTTCCTCCCATAGGATCCAATTCATTTTCAGCAGGACCCAAACATTACGGTTTTGTTTAACCTACAACCATCTAACTGCCTGTACTCACTCAGAGCAGATCCCTAACCTCTAATCCACAGACTTACTGACCCGCGCTCCTCTGTTTGTGGTTTATGCCCAACCATCCTGCGTTTCCTTCAGGAAAAGCCCTTTTCTAGTTATTTATAATATTATAGGATGGGAACCAGCATGTGATTAAATGTGATGTTTTGTTAATTTTGATTTTTTTTTTTTATTTAGAACTGTGGGAACTTATTAAATGATAAGTAAGATGCTGTATCTGTCTGGAATAAGTTTTCATTCTCGAAATTCTACAGTACATGTTATATCGCCTACAGCTTTGTTCGTGATTCTGAATACATTCTTGCTAATATGTTGAAACATTGTGTTGTACCAGCATCATATGGAATTAGTTGGTGTCTGTATTTAAAGTCCAACAATAGTAGTTTTGATTTAATTGATTTTTCTGTATTGATAAATTTTTCTTCTCCCCCTCTCTCTTTCTCTCTCTCGCCCTGATCTGTCTGCAGTCTCGAACGCCCGCGCTTGTCTTTGAGTGCATCAACAATACTGATTTTAAGGTAAAAAACACTTTCAGTACTGCACACTGGTATATAACATCAGTCAGTAATAGTTCTGGGCAATATAGTCTATACAGTCGTATATGGTGTTGGTGTCACTCAATAATAAAGATTTTTTTAGATAATAATAATAATAATAATAATAATAATAATAATAATAAGTATTATTATTATTATTATTATTATTATTATTATTATTATTATTTGTGCAAATGTTTGGGGGCTAAGTTTTTATATTATATGTATATATATATTGTATTATCGTCATGTTGCATGTTGTAAAGTGTAAATAAGTGAACACATCCTCTAAAGAGAAATTAGCAGATTAGTGAAGTTAAACCAAGAGCTGTCAATCAAGCTGCTCATTGGCCACGCCTACACAGTTCTCTGATTTATAAGCACTGTATTATTTTATTTGTATATAATTTTTTTGTTTAATATCACACTCAGTTTAGTATCTCACACACATTTTTAAAAATATTCAGTTTTCCTTGTGACTCCTAATTTTAGAAAAGGCACCTGATCAAAACTACACCAGCTTTTATTATAATTTATATATAATATAATATATTTTGTATAATGTATATATAATATTATAGTATTTAGGTGTAGCGCTAAAGGTCTGGAAGCATGCGTCCAATAACTTTATTTATGCTGACTCTTCTAATACTCTTACACAGTCGTGTATTTGTTAGGGCTGTGTATTGGCAAGAACCTGGCGATACAATACGTATTGTGATACAGCGGTCACGATTCAATATATCATGATATATTGCGATACTGATATATTGCAATTTTTCAAATTCTACTATTAAAACACACCACTATATGAACAGGTTTGCCAATTCTTACAATAGCTTTGCATCCTTGTGCTGCTTGGTAATATTATATAATAGATATAATATATAATAATATATAATAGAGTGGAGCTGAAAATTGATTACAACACTGCCATCTAGTGGTCAGAGGTTTAAACACAACACACATTGATTCCCTGTCTGCCAGGAATCTGTGTATTGATGCTGTGTTTTCGAGAATCGATACAGTATCACCATAATATCCCGATATTCGATATTTTCGATATTTTCTTACACCCCTAGTATTTGTAGAGTGTTATGATACTGATATATTTTACGTTTCTGTTCAGCAGCAGGACTAAAAACTGCTTTAGAGCTAAAATGAAGAGTCTGTGGTGAATTTAGTTTTACTTCACTCCTTTTTCAGGCACTTGTTTGTCTGTAAACTCCTTCACTTCATGTGTATAAGTGCAGAAATGACAGCAGCTCTTCTCTCCTCCGTTTTTAGGAGCTGTACCAGAAGTTAACAGATTTTGATATACGCTTTTACATGTATGAACTACTAAAGGTAAGAAGCAGGCGCTCTCGTGCTTTGCCTCCTGGGGTCAGATAGCTCATTACAGTCCTCCATAACTCAGTCTCGGTCATAACTGGCTGCTACAGCAGTCCTCAAAGCATTTTTGTGATGTCATCATGTCTTATCTGTGGAGGTGCTTGTAGAAGTTGGGATCAGAGCAGTGTTCAGAAGCTCTCAGCAGAACAAGATAAAGAGACGACTCAATATAAGCCACATTGAAATGTTAAAAATGAGGGGAGAGACGTAGAGAAATGATAATTAAAAAATAATAGTAAGAAGAAGAAAACGTGCTCCGTTAATATAGGCCTTTACAGCAGACAGTGATTAAAGGAACAGCTTATAATAAACACTAATTTGTCTGATAATTTAAATTTAATTGTATCTCATGGAAGTTCCTGTCAGTTGGGGCAGTCCTGGACTGAAGGTTAGGGATCTGGTTTTATGACTGGAGGGTCGCCAGTTTGATCCCCTGGACCAACAGGACACGACTAAAGTGCCCTTAAGTAAGGCACCAAACCCCCAACTACTCCCCGGGGGCTGAGGATAGGGCTCACTGCCCCCTAGTGTGTGTATGTGGGTGTTTCACTGCACAAATGTCTTGTCCAAACACACGAGTTAATTTAAAGCTAATGCTGTGTCATCCTTGCTCCTTTCCCATTGGCTGTGATGCATTAGTACAGAGCAAGTCAGCACCATGCTCCCTTTAAACTGTACGATTTACAGCAGTTCTAGGTTTAGATGTCCATAAGACTGTTAACAGGACCATCATTAGTATCGTCCATGAGGTTTTTAGAATCTGCTACAGCAGAGTGGGGCCTTTACTATGAATCATATTAATAATTACGACATAACGATAAAAAAATAGTTTGGCAAAAAAAAAAAATCTCCAATTTTCTACTTACCTTACAGGTAGTTGACCTGGGAGTCCAACTTTTGCTTCTTTAGTTTAGAACTGGCGCTACCAAAGCTGTGTTTACACTAGAATTTACTACAATAGTCTCCCTAATAGCCTGTAGAAGGTCATCACTGAGCTTCTCCTAAACCTCATCCAGCTTGTTTTGGTGTTTTATAGCACAGCTCAAACTTCCTCCTGTGAACTATAAAAACTTTATGACCATAAACAGCCATTTCAGACAACCCCAGTGCAAGTGTTCACACAGCGGGACTGAAAATTTGATTGTAAATTAGTTTTGGTTGTGTATTTGTGCAGAACCTGCTTAGGTGACCATCGAGTTCTAGTGTTTGTCAGCTACTTCAGCCTCATAGCTCCAGTTGTTTACTAAAGCAGCGAGTACCACTTTCGAACAAGGCTATGTCTATAAAGGCTTTATGAATGGTTCATAAGTAGTTTATTAATGGGTATTAGTCAGGTCATAAACACTTTACCGAGTATTAATAAGCAATTATAGCGCATGGGGGAAAAAAAAGGTAACAGTGTATAATACACATAGTGTACAACATGTGTATTATATTATTATATATCTTTGTATTACATATTGTATACGTAATGAGTGTGTATTAAAGCTGGCATGCTTAATGCTGACTGATGGTTAAGTAAACATCAAAATCTAGGCTTTACCAGAATAAAAGTTTGTGGGTTCACAGTTATTCTACAGGTCACTTACAGGTCTTATTTGTGGGTTTAATTAATATGTGGGTGGAATTAATATGTTAATTTTAATCCATTCATAAACTCTTTATAAAGGTGCTCTCATTCTAAAGTGGTACCAAGAAGCAACATCTGGGCAACAAACCTGTCTTGGTTGATTGATTGCATCTACAGTTTGAGGACAACTCCTCTTTTAATACAGCAAACAAGCCAAACAGAGCATTTCTGAGATTACAGAGTACTTCAGGTTATTCTAAATACTTTCATATCAGTGTGAGTGTCTGTCAGACTGTTTCTTACCAGAAGAGAGATCAGTGGGAGAATATTAAATGTTATCATCATGCAAACCACCACAGCCCTACAGCTGTTTTGTGTGTGTCTGTGTGTGTGTCTCAGGCTCTGGACTACTGCCACAGTATGGGCATCATGCACCGTGACGTGAAGCCCCACAACGTGATGATTGACCACCAGTTGAGGAAGGTTTGTTTCTTTGGTCTCACACCTCTCTTAATACAGATGTGGCTAAAATCCTATTTAAATACAAATACAAGGCTGTACAGTGTAAGGAAACACTGTCACACTACTTCTCCAGTGCAGAACCTTTAAGAAGCTAAAGTTAAGAAAGTTTTAAAAAAGTTAAATAAGCAACAAGGCAAATACAAAAGACAGAACCATGTCAGACACGTTCTTTACCAGCATCTTTCCTATTGGTGTAGGTTGGAGTCAGTAGTGTCCACTCCTTATAATAGCCACTAGATGTTCTCTGTGAACATAAGTAAGATCATGATGTGTTCTGTCCACCAGGTGGCAGTACAGTGGCGTCTCTGTGTTTTGTGAAACTGTTGTTCTGTTTCTGGACACGCTTTTTATTAATATGGCTACTTTGTGTGCTCGAGAGCAGCTGAGACTGATAGACTGGGGTTTGGCTGAGTTTTATCACCCTGCACAAGAATACAACGTCAGAGTGGCGTCCCGCTACTTCAAGGGTCCAGAGCTGCTGGTGGATTACCAGGTAATGTGACAGATTTCCTTCAGATTCTGTTGTGGAATTTCAGCAAAATCTATTTTTTATGTAAACAGAGTCATTAAAAGTGGTTTAATGCGAAACAGTGGATTGCAGTGAAGATCACCAACTGAGATTTCTTAGCAGTGGTGCTGATGGGAACCAGAGGTCATCATATATGTATATTTCACCAAATATAACAAGTCCACTAAATACCTTCTTTTTTTGAACGACCAGTGTATCATGGCTGTCAAAATCAGTTGAACACGACCACTGCCGTTTACATTGTGTGAAAAATTTCATGATGAGTGGGCCAATAGAAGTGCTCCAAAATATCTGTTCCATCAAAATTCCTGGTTCCATTGACTTACATGTAAATGTAAAAATCACCTGTAAAATTGCCCTTTTGAAGATACTAGTTTTTCTTTGGACAGCGACCAGTGGGGAACAGTCATGGCCCTCAAATATTCTTAACACACACACACACACACACACATATATATATATATATTTGGTTTTTTTTGTTTTTTTTTATCTACCTACAGTTTGACAATCAACATCTAAAATATAGACAAATAAATTATTCCATCTGTGTTGGAGCGTGAGGGGTTAAGTGTAAGCCTGTGAATCTGTGTCTCCCCCTATAAGGACTGTAATACTTTGCAGAATGTTGGTGACTGGTGGTCCAGCTGTTCATGTACAGAGGGGGCCAGGAAGTTATAATTCAGCGCAATACCAATTTCAAATGACAGTAAAACTGACCAATCATATCGTCCCTCTGAGTGGGTGGGCTTAACTGTATGATAATATCCGGCCGCTGTGGCGATGCTAGCTGGAGGCTGCCACCGCTAGCTAGTTTGCTAAGTCACGATGGAAGCCCATGTCCCGCCCCCAAACTGTCAAACCCACCCCCTCTGAAAACTCCAGAGCAGCCGATGGTACTGCACTTCACGCACGAGGAAAAGTATCAAATCGCGATAGAGAAAAACTTAAAGGAAGAAAAAACAGTTTGAGCGTGTTTATGAAAAACAGTTACGTGCGCGAAATGTTAAAAAGTGCAGCTTTAAATCTTCACCTCGAGGCTTAAGGGTCACAGTTCACTGCTGACAGTGTTGATAATAGTACAGTAGCAATACAACCAGTTTAATGTATGTACCTGTTTTCCCCTGAATTTATTATAAAATACTGTTTAGACAACATATTCATATCCATTTTCATGTCATATGGTTCTGTGAGGGAGCTTTCATAGACGTTAAACTCTTCAGACGTCTGGTTCCATTCACCACCACTGTAAACAGTTCTGACTCATTTCACACCAAAACACTTTAAATGCCTTTTTATATATTAACTATTTAATGGTGCAGACTGTTTCTATGGAGTTCCAGTCAGTTAGTTTCAGAAAGTCAATAAGCCTGCTATAGTGTGATATAAATAAATGAATGTGTGTATTTATGGCTTTTTGCTTGAACAGATGTATGACTACAGTTTGGATATGTGGAGTCTGGGCTGTATGCTGGCCAGTATGATCTTCCAGAAAGAGCCATTCTTTCATGGCCAGGATAACTATGATCAGGTGAGTGACCAGCAGCGGCTCCTGCAGATACTAGAGGCAGTGGCCGTGAACAGGAATCATATAGGTTCTGGGTGCACATGTCAGGCTTTGTTCTTGCGTGTGGGTCAGGTGTCTTATTGTACAGGCAAACTCTTGATCCATCTGACAACTAAAATGTTTTTCATCCTGACTAATGACGGTACTCCTTAAATATCTTATATTGCTGTCAGTTAATTATTTAAAAGAACACCTTTCAGCTCATATGGTTCACTTGTCGTGTTTATATATCATTGCTACCCAAAGAAAAACATCTCTCTCCACTTTGATTTTTATTTTAAGCCTCGTTTAAATGCAGCAGCTGCTGTTTACATTCTGTATAAATAGAAACAGAAATGCTCCAAAATCACTAGGAAAAATTCCGGTTCCATTGACTTACATTAAAAGGAAAGGCCTCTCCTGTGAAGTCGCTATTTTAGAGATTTGGAGAGTTTTTCTTTGGACAGCGCTGACCAGTGGCGGCTGGCCAATAGAGGGCGCTGGGGCGCCGCCCCCTTAAAATCATTCAGATATTAAAATGAGTTAATTATAAACTGGGAAATAATTAGGGCATTATTTAATCTTATTGTGTGTCTAATATCCATGTGAGAATTTTAGAAATGAAAGGATCGATCAGCTATGTATTGGTAAAATTTGTGATCGGTGAACGGCCGATATTTCTCCAATTTAAAGCCGATCCCGGGAGCTGAACGATGGCTTTAAACAAGTGAGCCTAATTTCTATATTTCCAGTTAGAGTTTCATCCAGGAATAGGAGACCTCCAGTCAGCTCCCTGCAATTCCTATCTGAACCACTAGGTGGAAATACACACCCTTTCATTTTCGACAGACTGACTAAAGCAGCAAAAAAAAAAGCGCTGAAAGTAAACATGTCCGTCTGGCAGTGTTTTACCGTACGTGACTCAGACTCATCCAGGACATTTTTAAAATGTGTAAAATCAGCGTGTCTCGTTGGGGAACCAAGACAAAGACATTTAGCATTACTAATCTGATACAGCACTGCACACAGCTGAATACAGTGAGTATCAGCAAACAGCAGAGCTAGCACGCACAGCTAGCACAAAACAAACAACCCAGAACACCATACAGACCAGATCTGACCGGTACGAACAGAACAGCAGCAGCAATTCAAGATCTACATTAAATGATTACAGATTTAGTTTAAAATAACAGAGTCTGTGTTTAATGACTGCAGTTTTTACTGCATTTATTTAATTAGCATTTTAAATTAAGGGTCTAAATGTAATGATTGCTGTTTTGGAGATATTAGTTTGATTTACTTTGTTATTTACTGCTAATTTTGTTTAAAAACTATGCTGTTTCATATGAGCTCGTTAAAAATTATAATAAACCAGTTTAGATCATGTTTCATGACTTGCTTGCGCTAATAGCTACATGTAGCCCTGCCGTGGCGAATACTCCGCCCTCGATCGGGATCGGAATTGGCCTCAAAAACGCGGATCGGTCCATCTCTAGAGAATTTATTGAAAGATTACATACATAATTGTATTTAATTGCTTTCATTGTACACACTTCCTGTGTGCGGGGCGCCGGTCTAATGAGACTGTATGTAGATGCATCTTTTGGCGAGCAGGTGATCTGAGGCTGGTGTTTAATTGGTTGGTTCAGAGATTCCACAGGGCGCAGCTCTCTCGGACACACCCACTCTTATTTGTAGTGTGTCGGTACTGGCTTTTTTTTTTTTTTAACATTGTGTGATTGGACAATCCCCGAATTGACTCATTCGTTAACTTGGTTCACGTTGAACAGTTGCCTGCTGGAGCAGCGACTCTTACCAAATAAGAGACAATTTAATTTTCTCTTTAGAAAAAAATGTTTTTACAAGCGTTCACTTGGAGGAAATATAAAAAGGATAAAGGAGACGGGACTCGATCATCAATTTACAAATTTAGCAGCAGGCAAGTGATTGAGGACAAGCTTACATCCAGGTCTTTTCCAGCTCTTTAAATGACAAACGGGTTTAAACAATACAAGACAGCATTTCCTGCACTGAGCAACACCTAAGCCTATCCAGAGCTTAGTCTCATCTACAGCAAGGAAGAGTTCAAAGCCTGCTGTGGTGCTGGGGGTCTACTCCAGCTGTTTCTGGAAAATGTTGTCCAATGAGAAAAGCCTAGTCACAGAGATGACTGACTTCAACAAGAATGTGATTGAGAAATTTGCAGGCCAGAAGGAAAGGAGGTCTTGTTTTATTAGTTTGTTTTTATTTGTTGGTTTGTTTGCGCCCCCCCTCAATGGTTTTAGCACCAGCCGGCACTGGCGCGGACTTGTTAGTCAGGGAAGCTGATTGTTTTTGTTTTGTCCTCTCCTCACAGCTGGTGAGGATCGCCAAAGTGCTCGGGACGGACGAACTCTTTGGCTATCTGCGCAAATACCACATCGAACTGGACCCTCGATTTAAGGACCTGCTGGGCCAGTGAGTACCAACAGGGGGCGCTGTGGGGGCACTCTCGTGCTGTTTCTGTGTTCCTGCAGCTGGGGATCAGATGGAGAAGGGCTGAGTCACTGGAACACAGTTTCAGTGTCACAGTGTCAGGTTATAGGATAGCGCTGTGGGTGACTGTGAACAGTGATTTAGCTGCAAGGGTTTAGAGACCTCACGACAGGAACGCATACTGCTCACATGCAGGACCTCTGGGGAGACGTAGTTATAGTATCTTTGCATAAAGAGAGATGCAAGATGTCACGTGGAGCTGAAATGCATATCGTCGCTTTCCGAAGACGTACATGTATCCATTTTTGAGGATTCTTATTTTTCTACATACAAATTGTGTGACACTTTCATGATGAATGGACTTCTGGTTCCATTGACTTACATTGAAAGTAAAGGCAGTTTTTCACGTCTCCTGGAGCGTTGATATTTTGAAGATACACGTATATCTTTAACAGTGACGAAATACAAATATGTAAGCAAAACATACAAAAGAAAAAGTGAGATTGACGCTGGAACCTTCTTGAAATGCCTTGATTTTAACATTGCGCTGCCTTTCTGTAGTTATACTTGTATTTTTTTGATACATTTTTGTTTTACTATTCTTTTAAGGTTCAGTTTTATTTTCTTGTTGTTTTGTTTATAATTCTTCCCACACGTTTAAATCTTATAACAGTATCGACAGGTATTGGTATGTGATTGATCCCACCTGTAATGCTGGATTTGACAAAAGAGGGGAAAACAAATGATTCCAATCGTGTGTCATTGCTGCTACTACTAATTAGGGGTGTAAGAAAATATCGAAATATCAAAAACATAGTATCAATACACAGATTACTGGCAGACAGTGAATCATTGAGTGTTGTGTTTAAACCTCTGACCACAAGAAGGAAGTGTTGTAATCCATTTTCAGCTCCACTCCAACATTAACAAGCGGCACAAGGGCGCAAACGCTATTGCACGCATTGGCAAACCTGTTCATATAGTGGTGTGTTTTAATAGTAGGATTTGAAAAATCACAGTATATCACAATATATAGTGATATATTGAATTGTGACCACTGGATCACGATACGTATTGTATCGTCAGGTTCTTGCTAATACATAGCCCTACTACTAATACTGCTATCACTCCTTACAGTGGTGGCTCACTGTCCTACTCCTAAATGACCTCTACTATGTCCTGTTGAGCATTACACCTAGATCTACCCTCAAAGCCAGTACAATAGGGGGCCTAGAACAGAGCCATGTGGGACGCCGTATTGCGTGGCTCATATTTGTATATGTGTAGAAAAGCACTAAGAATCAGTCCCAGAGACAGGAACTGGATTGTGTGATTGTAAGCCCTGTATTTTGTAGTTTAAGCTAGTCACACGCTCTCTCTTTCTACTGTAGGCAAACGCGGAAGCGCTGGGAACAGTTTGTCCAGACAGAAAATCAACACCTGGTCAGTCCCGAAGCTCTGGACCTGCTCGACAAACTGCTGCGCTATGACCATCAGCAGAGACTGACTGCCACAGAAGCCATGGAGCACCCCTACTTCTGTGAGTCAGCATGTTTCAGCCTTGTGTGTTAAGACTGACTTTATTCTTCTGTAAACGTTTTGAAGATGCGTTGTATAAATGAGGATCTGCTGGCTGCAGTGATACCAGAGAACCAACCGTAATTACTTTAGTGTTGACAGACATAGAGGCTGAATCAGATTCTGCATGGTTTAGGGTGGTTGTTACTTAATATTAGTATTACTACAGAGCATAGAGGACACTGTTTGATTATTACCATGCAAGAGGATTGACCCAGAGGGACATTCAATTCACCCATTTTTTAAAAATAAATGTATTAAAAATAAATGAATTAAATGGATGAAATAAGAGATGGACTGATCAGTGTTTTTGAGGCTGATTCCGATCGTCGGTCTCCTTTTTAGTGTCATGGGCCGATAGCCATTACCAATCGTGGGCGGGGCTATATGCCACGGCAGGGCTGCATGCAATTATTAGCCCAAGCAAGTCATGAAACATGGTTGAAACGTGGTTATCTAGAACTATAAACTCAATCACTCTGGCTGTGGTTCCTTCAGCTCTCTGGTTGTTTCTGCTGCTGTTCTATTCATACCGGTCAGATCTGGTCTGCACGGTGTTCTGGGTTATTAGTTTTGTGCTAGCTGCGCGTGCTATCTCTGCTCTATTCAGCTGTGTGGTGTCTCTGAAGTGCTGTATCAGATTAGTAGTGTTAAATGTCTTTGTTTTGGTTCCCCCACGAGAACCCTAACCCTAACTCTAACCCTAACCCTGGATGAGTCTTTTTCCACCTAGTGGTTCAGATAGGAATCGCAGGGAGCTGGCCGGAGGCGGGTTCACGGAGGGCTCCTCTTCCTGGATGAAACGCTAGCTGGAAATACAGAAATTAGGCTCATTTGTTTAACACCATCGATCGGCTCTCGGGATCGGCTAAATTGGAAAAATATCGTCCGATCACGTATTTCGATTAAAAATCGTCTGATAGCGATACATAGCCAATCAATCCTTCCATCTGTAGGTGCAATGTAAACAGTGTCATTTAGATTGGTCTGAAATGGTCTGTTCTAGAGAAATGTATCGAGTCTGAATTGTTCACAGTGGTTGTGCTGGGAACCAAACATCTGAGTTCAGCACCTATGAAATCTCCTTTTTACAGAAAGTTATTACGTGAAATGGTTAATGAATACATTGCATGACGTCTGGGACATGAATAATAGATTTAAATACTTACAATGTATTTTAAGCTAATTATTTTATTGTAGCCCACTTATGGCAGTGCGGCACATGCAGGACACTGTGAGGCAAAAACCCATCATAAGTATTATATATTAAAACTCAAAAGACATTCTGTTATGTTCACTGGAGGGTCTGGATAATAAATAAGCTGGCTATACTTGTGTTGTAGACATGGTGATGCCTGGTTACCATCACCACCATTGTAAATTTGTCAGAGTCTGCAGATTTCTCTACAGTGAGCCATTTCACTGTAAACCATTCTGAATTAATCTGTTTACGTTTCCAGGACTGAAGTATTCTGAAATTTTGAACAATCTATGGGATTCCCCTGTAAGTTAAACGGGTCAAGATCTCACACAGTTTTGATTTCTCTTTAGATCCAGTTTTGAAGGAACAGTCTCTCACTAATGCAGACAGCACTGTAGGATCAGGAGGATCGAATGCAGCTCGGTGAAGTCAGGTAACCTTTAAAAGCATCACACGTTTTTTTATTGTATTTGTTGTATACGCTCTTTTCCAGAGTGCCTTACAGGGAGGTGTACACGGGAAGGTGAAGGTAGTGTAAGGTGGTTACCCAGGTGGGGAATCAAACCCCAGTCTACAGCATTGAGGGCAGCAGTGTAACACACTATACTATACCAACCACCAAGTTTGAGGCAGTTGGGGGACATGATTATATTTAAAAAGCCATTTTTTTCAGACCGAAAGCTTTTATTTGCTTTCATTTACAAAACACTTTAATTTTTAATATTTAAACAGTATTAATAGAGTAAGTAGTGCTTTTACATAC
Source organism: Megaleporinus macrocephalus (assembly GCA_021613375.1). NCBI lineage: Eukaryota > Metazoa > Chordata > Actinopteri > Characiformes > Anostomidae > Megaleporinus > Megaleporinus macrocephalus. The sequence continues at coordinate 8,420,981 of CM038713.1, read as the reverse complement.
GTCAGTGTGTTTATTTAACCCTTTCCAAGCTTCTCCTTCTATAAACAACCCAGTATTTACAGTTTTCATCTAATACCTGCTTTAACTGCTCAGTACTTCATTAAGCTAAATCAAGATTGCTGCTGAAGGAACTGAATACATAAATATCGCCAGCAACAGCTGCAAACTATTGCGGTTATTAGGGTTAGGATCAGTTTTAGTTACACAGTGGATCCACAGCATTTGTCTGCTTTGACTGGATCTGCACCACAAGATCCCTGATATTAACCGGAGCAGCTTGCCAGGTTGGGCACTGAAAAAGGAGGGGCTGCATGTAGGAACAGCTGATATCATGATATCATGTAGGCCTATGGAGCCATATTTCTCCAGCTCGTACTGTGATATCAGCATTTCTCAACCACATATTAATCCTTATATATATTTTTTTTCTCTACATATTAAAGCACAGACAGGTCCAGTCTTGTGAGCTTAGCTTTGTTTGCGTCATGTACCAGCTTAAGATCTTATTTGTGGACAAAACTCGTGGTGTGTTTTACTATCTCTACGCCTTGTCGTCTAGTTTAAGCGTCCTCCCAAAAAAGGGCAAGACGTTCTGTGAGTGGCGTGAAGTTTGTGATGCTCAAAATCATTTATTAATAATAATAATAATAATAATAATAATAATCTGTATTTACAGAGCACTTTTCATACCAGTGGCAGCTCAAAGTGCTTTACAGACAGTTCTCAGCAGTAATAAGATAAACATTAACAAAATTCAAATTTATAGGTACTGAGATATCAAAAGTTTAATGAAACGCTGATTTAAAGAGATATGGTTTTAACGTGTATTAAAACTGAGCTCTGAGCTCGACTGTCTAATAAAAGCTGAACTGAGCTCCACAGATTAGAAGCAGAAGATCTGAATAAGTCTCTCCAGCTTCTCTCTATGTTACTGAAGGTGTTTTTACAGAAGCTCAGTATCTGCAGATCCAAGATCTCAGGTTGGAACATAAACAGAGAGGCGTTCTGTGTTGTAGCAGGTTCTAAATTATTTAGAGCTTTATAGACGAGTACAGAAGTTTAAAGTCTATCCTAAAAGATACAGGTAGTCAGTGCAGCTCTTTAAACACAGCTCAGATCAGTCCTGTTTAGTGTTTGTTAGGATCGAGCTGCGGTGTTCTGTTCCAGTTGTAGGGGACGGGTTGTAGGATTAAGAACCTCAGTAGGAAGAGCATCACAGTCACAAGTGGATGCACTTAATTTGTTTATAACAGTTGCAAGATCCTAATAACTGATAACAGAGAAAGATATCAGTAGTGATGTAGGTGGTTTATCAGGAAGGTTTCTGTAACTTGTTCCAGCTGGCTAGTTGAGCTCTTCACAAATTTTGGAGGATATGTGTCTATGAGACACATGAGCGTATGCATTAGGGTTTATTAGTCTGTCTCAGGTGGAGAAGAGAACTTGGGTATTATCTTTCTGTTTGTTAATTACACTAGAGAGGTATGACTGTCTGAATATGTAGGCTATGCCCAGAGGTGTCAAGTAACAAAGTACTAATACTTCGTTACCTTACTTATTTAGATTTTTTTTTTTACTTTACTGGAGTATTTTTTTTTTCAGCTGACTTTTTACTTCTACTCCTTACATTTACACTCCGTTATCTGTACTTTCTACTCCTTACATTTACACTCCATTATCTGTACTTTCTACTCCTTACATTTACACTCCATTATCTGTACTTTCTACTCCTTACATTTACACTCCATTATCTGTACTTTCTACTCCTTACATTTACACTCCATTATCTGTACTTTCTACTCCTTACATTTACACTCCATTATCAGTACTTTCTACTCCTTACATTTACACTCCATTATCAGTACTTTCTACTCCTTACATTTACACTCCATTATCAGTACTTTCTACTCCTTACATTTACACTCCATTATCAGTACTTTCTACTCCTTACATTTACACTCCATTATCAGTACTTTCTACTCCTTACATTTACACTCCATTATCTGTACTTTCTACTCCTTACATTTACACTCCATTATCAATACTTTCTACTCCTTACATTTACACTCCATTATCTGTACTTTCTACTCCTTACATTTACACTCCATTATCAGTACTTTCTACTCCTTACATTTACACTCCATTATCAGTACTTTCTACTCCTTACATTTACACTCCATTATCAGTACTTTCTACTCCTTACATTTACACTCCATTATCTGTACTTTCTACTCCTTACATTTACACTCCATTATCAGTACTTTCTACTCCTTACATTTACACTCCATTATCAGTACTTTCTACTCCTTACATTTACACTCCGTTATCTGTACTTTCTACTCCTTACATTTACACTCTGTTATCTGTACTTTCTACTCCTTACATTTACACTCCATTATCTGTACTTTCTACTCCTTACATTTACACTCCATTATCTGTACTTTCTACTCCTTACATTTACACTCCATTATCTGTACTTTCTACTCCTTACATTTACACTCCATTATCTGTACTTTCTACTCCTTACATTTACACTCCATTATCAGTACTTTCTACTCCTTACATTTACACTCCATTATCAGTACTTTCTACTCCTTACATTTACACTTCATTATCTGTACTTTCTACTCCTTACATTTACACTCCATTATCAGTACTTTCTACTTCTTACATTTACACTCCATTATCAGTACTTTCTACTCCTTACATTTTAAACATAGTCTCGTGACTCCTATTTCATTTCAGCTTGTTTTCATTCAGGTACATTTACATTCCAGTAAAGATTATTGATAACTTGTCTTTGAAGTTTGACTTCATTACAATACTTATAGACAACTAGTCATCATATCTTCTGCTCCATGAAACACATGTTAATGCTCAGTAGTAACAGATATGCTTCTTTAATATATTTACATTGTATTAAACTACATTCATGTTCAATGGGTGTATATGGGCTGAAACAGGAAGCCTAGCGCATCCCAAATTTATCAACATTAACATTTTAATATAACATTATAGTCATTATGACTTTTAGAAGAATGGGGTTTTTGGGGAGGTGGGCTAGTTCACTATAGACCCCTGTGGTGCGGCCTAAGCTTTTGTCCTTAATTTTTTTCTTACATTACTTTTACTTTTATACTTTAAGTAGTTCTGAAAGCAGTACTTTTACACTTTTACTGGAGTAAAAAGCTTGAGTTGATATGTCAACTTCTATAGAAGTATTTTTAAACCCTAGTATCTATACTTCTACCTGAGTAATGAATGTGAACACTTTTGACACCTTTGGCTACGCCCACGTATAACCTTCACCTTAAACGTGATGCTGATCTGTTATTCGTACCTGTTGCGTTACTCATTGTGTATTTCCTGCCTTTTTTTTTTGTCTTTCAGAAATATGAACAGAACGTGTTACCTCAACTTTTTACCCCTCGTGGCAGAAACCTCTTACAGTGTACAGTGGAAGATGGATCAAAGCAGCATTGACCAGTAACCACCTTTTTCTCGGAGTCGCACAATCCTGCATACACTCGTACACACACAGCCACAAGCGCACACACACACACACACACACACACACACAAACACACATGTGCGCGTCGTCTCTCTCCGTGTCAGTCAGGGTTGGTCTGCTTCCTGTAACAGGCCCTGTAGGCTCGAAGGTTATGAAGATGCCCCGCCCCCTTTTATCTAGGTGAGAAACTGAAAGGAATATTACCCCGAATGTAACTCCCTCCCCCTCTTCAATACTCTAGCCCCGCCCCCCTCCCCTAATCTAAGCATGGAGAGCCAAGAGCAGGTTAAGCCCGGCCCCTCCCTCCTCATTGGTCTGTCTGTCTGTCTGTTTGTCAGTATTCAGACCCCAGTGTGGTGTCTATGCACCGCCGTACAGAAGTGGCGTGGTGGACCTGATTATAATTTTTTTTCTTTTGCTCTAGGTAGAACGATATTAAGGACAATAAATGAGTTTTATTTAGAATGACGTGTCGGTGAGTTTTTATTGGTTGGGCTTGAGGAACTATTTTTTAAATATGTTAAAAATATTATTGAATATATTAAAAATAATATTAAGCATGCACAAATCAGGTGCTGTTTGACCCGAGAGTGCTGTGGGAGTGTTTAAACACTAGTGATGGCCAGATGAAGCCTCTTAAAGCATTGATGCTTTCCCTCCAGGTGGTTCGAAAAAAGGTTCATTTCTCGAAGCTACATGTGCACACGAACCCCCCCCCCCCCCCCCCCTACAATTTGTGATGGCCTCACACTGATCAGTATATACACACTGATCAGTATATACATTAAAAACACCTTAATTTACTTTTCTGTGGATTATTCATTTGTTCATCTAATCTTAATTAACAGAGCTCTGTTAATTAACAAAAACCTACCAGTATGATTTCACTCAGTAAATAAATACAAACATGATTTTTATATTAAAACTGTGCTTTTAAGAGATGGGACAGTGATGGTGGAGTGGCTTGATTCATATTTTTTTTAATTAAGAAACAATAAATCATGCCTATACTCGAACCATGTCCTGAACCAGCAAGGCTTCAGACGTCATCAGTGACGTCACTCGCCCTTAACGAAGCAAGCCTTCATACGCGCTTCATAAACAGGTTCCTGGATTTCTCCACACCAGCTCCGAAGCCTCGGTATCATTTGCCCATCACTCTTAAACACCTAAGTGTCACTGCTGGACTGAGAATCGTCCACCAACCAAAGCTATTCAGCTAACAGTGTCCTGTGGGCAGCGTCCTGTGTCCACTAATGATGGACTAGAGGTAATGTGCAGTAACAGATGAGCTACCATCTCTGACTTTACATCTACAAGGTGGACCAGCAAGGTAGGCATGTCTCATAGAGTGTACACAGTATATATACACTCCAGTACAACACACACTAACACATTGGAATGATCTAGTGCCCCTGCAGTGCTGAGAATGATCCAATACCCAAACAATACCTGCTCTGTGGTGGTCCTGTAGGGGTCCTGATCATTGAAGAACAGGGTAATAAAGTATACAGAGAATCAGATGAACTACAGTCTGTAAGTGTGCTCCTATATGGTAAGTAGAGCAGATACAATGGAGTGATGCAAGACCGTATACTAGATGAAGTCGCTGGGCTGTGGATGTAAATATGTTGATTTTTGTGATGTCACAGAAATGCAAAATTTTTTCAGCTGAATTGGACCACATGCATGGACTCCAGGAGTAGATGATGATGTGTTTGTGTTCTACGTCAAAGTCTTTTGTTTCAGCCAAGTCTCCGGCGTAGAGTTACAGAACAAGGGGCATTTTTGTATCAGCTGATTGACCAGCTAATCGTCTCGCATTGTGTAATATTTTGGTAACGTGACACTGAGCCTCTACGCTGTCGGGTTGATTGAATGGCTCCGTGTTTGCGCCCACGCCCTTGTCACCATGAGCGTCGCCATAAAACACCTTTTGTTTTCTGTCTCTTGCATCATCTCTTTGTATGGTCCATTGACACTTTCAGCAAAGAGAGCAAAGCTCTATCACACCTGAGCTTCTACCCTGAATATGAAGTAGTGCAGTAGGTCTCAGCTGTACAACCACCTGATCCTTTTCACAGTTTTCTGCTTACTTCTTAAACTGATTTTTAAAGACGTATTTTGAAGACCACCATCACCACCATCACCACCACCACCAGTATAATCAAGCAAGACATTTTTAAAGGTACCAGGTTAGGATCTCATGTTTGCCTGAATCAGTGTGGAGTGGTTCAGTAACTTAATATTACACTTGTTTCTGTAAGTTGACATTAAAGGTGCAGTGTGTATGTTTTACTGGCCCCTAGTGGTAATATTGCATATTGCATCAAACTGAATATCACGCTCTGACCAAGCGTGTAGAGTTTTAGGACTATTTGCCACATGTGCTTGGGGTCCAGTATATTACTTGGAAGCCTTGGTCAGCTCTTCCAACCAATGTGGGACATTTGTAGCCATGTGACGCGTCATATTGTCTTTCTGGAAGATCCCATGCGCCCCAGAGAAGACAATCAGCATGTATGGGTGTATGTGATCTGCAAGGATGGTTTCATGCCCAAATCAGTTGAGAGTGTCTTCCACATGGATGAGCAGGTCCAGAGGACATAACGCTGCCATATACACACCAACTAACTTAACTAACTGTAGACTTCCCAGAGAGGACATTGGCCTGATGGCGGCATGTATCTTCCCCAATTGGACCTTCACATACGTGCAAGTCACCCTGAAGCTGGAGAAACTGAAACTGAAACCAGAACCAGACCTGCTCCTGTCAGCAGTCATTGTTTTCCTCTAAATGTGTTCTTTTGGGCATGCAGGTCAGTTCAGAAGCTGATCTGTTCAGACGCATGCTGGACAAAGCTCAGATTTAAAAGACAGCACGAACAGCTGGACAAGAAAAATGGATTTAGTGAAGAAAAAATATTTGGGCTGCTTTTACTTGCTGTCATCAAAAGTAGGTAGCAGTCATAATGATGTGACTCGACTGTGTAAGATGATCTCTATAATGGACAGACATTCTGGAGGAAAATCTACAGAAGAAAAGAAATGGCTCAAGCCAAATCCATGCATAACTCGCCAGCAGCCCTCAGCCTTTGCCAAAAAGAAAAATTTGGCTTTTCTGATACAAGACTTCAGCTGTTGAACAGTTTGTAATCATCTTTGCCTGATTCTCCTCTTCATTCTGAAGCCACCCTGTCAAAGCCTGCACGGATTGAGGCCTAGCATTGTCTTAACTAACAATAGACTCGCCATTGGCCTGATGGCGGCATGTATCTTCCCCAATGGTACCTTCACATACGTGCAAGTCACCGTGAAGCTGAAACTGAAACCAGAACCAGACCTGCTCCTGTCAGCAGTCATTGTTTTCCTCTAAATGTGTTCTTTTGGGCATGCGGGTCAGTTCAGAAGCTGATCGGTTCAGACGCATGCTGGACAAAGCTCAGATTTAAAAGACAGCATGAACAGCTGAACAAGTAAAACGAATTTGGTGAGGAAAAAATATTTGGGCTGCTTTTACTTGCTGTGTAAACGTAGCCTAGGAGTTGAAGTGCTGGAAGTCAACTCTGTCAACTCCCGAGTTTTTAATTGTAATCGGCTGGAGCGACATTCTGACCGAGGACAGCGTAAAAGCAAGAGAGAGTTAAAGTTTGAGTCGTGAGAGTTCAGCAGGCCCGGAGTGGCTAATCGGGAGATTCGGGAGGATTCCCGTTGGGCCGGTGTTGTGCCGAATTCTACACCCCCCGCCAGGAAAAGCTCCCCTCGCGAATCGAAAGCGGAGATAATCCGCTGACATTAGTTTGTTTGTTTTGACCAAATAAACTTGAATATGTCTCATTTCATTAATCAATATGCGTACGCGCTCCCGCGAGGGGTGCTTTTCCTGGCGGGGGGTGCAGAATTTAGCGCCCCCGCAAGAAAAAGCACCCTCTCTCGGGAGGGGTGCCAGTGACATGATTATTTTTTAATTACTTCTTACGAGTCAGCGTATCATAGAACGGTATATTAGGTATTTCCATTTTCTAAGTGAAGTTAAAGCCAAGAAGACGATGTGTGCGCGCTCCCGAGAGGGGGTGCTTTTCCTGGTGGGGGTGCAAAATTCGGCACAACACCTGTAAACAGAGATCTGGAAATAAGTTTGTATTGTTAGGGTTAGCTTAGCGTAGTTTATTCTGTAGAACCCAACACACACTATTAATCACACATATCCAGTTTTAAACTGAAAATAATAAACATAATTTAGAAGTGTAGTATATTAATAGCTGAACTCATTATTGGAATGTTTTTGTAGCGTCAGAGCAGCAAACCCCTTCCAAATCTACTAATGATCCCGAGAAGGCCATGTTTACTGAAGGGACAGGTAGAGGACAGTCTAACAGAGTTATTTAAACTCTATATAATAACTAAGATAGATATTTGTAATGTAAAATATAACATAGAGAATAAACTGATATATGTTAAATGTTAATGTTAATGTACAGAGAAGGAAATGCTCATGTTTATAGACACCATTATTAATAAAGTTGAGAAACCTTAGGAGGTCTTTGATGCTGTAGGTAGCTACTAAACATGCATGTAGTGAAGCTACTTTTTTTTTTTTTGAGGAGTCTTACACAAGAAATTACATACCAGCATTATGTCATACGACACAATTCAAATGTCACTGGATAAAAACAACCTCAGTTTTTCTTTTTTTGTTTTGAACATAACCCCAGATTCACTTACTCACACAAACACACACACACACACACACAAACATACCCACACAGCAGGACAAAAACATAAAAGAGGGAGGGAAGAAAGGGGGAATAAGAGAAAAAATAGTAATAACGATAAATAATAATAATAATAATAATAATAATTATTATTATAATAATAATGATAATGATAAAAAGGTAGTGACGCTACTTAAGAGTTTAGTGTAAATCTAACAATACAGCACCTCTCTGTAGGTAAGAAAAATGTAATTTTAATTTTAAATTATTTTAATTTCAATATATTGCTTATGTACAAATGTAATACGTTTTAATCTTTATCACATTTTTCACCTTTTAAATCGTTATCTGATTTAAATTTGAATGAAACATGTTTAAGTGAAGTACTTTCTGTTAATTTACCAACATATGTCTGAATATATACCCAGTAAAAAGACATTTTAAGAGCTAGCTGCTGTTTCATTTATTCAAATACGTCTTCCATTGAAAAAGTGGGCTGGATTTGGGCATGAAACTTTTTGCTCTATTTCTATATTTTTAGAATTTTATATATCTTCTACTTGACTGCTTGACAGGCGTCTTGTCTTTTTATTATTTTTATGTTGAAATCTTATTAATTGCAATTTTTTCCTTCACAAAATCATTTAATTTGTTTTCCATTGATTTTGCTTGATTTAGTCTATTTTACATGCATTTTAATATCTTTTTCAGTTTCTTTTAGCTGTGAATGCTCAGCTGCATATAAAAATGAGTGATCCTCAGTGTATTACCCAGTGAACATAAGAGGTTGATTAATTGCTTGATTGAAGTGAATTATCTATACATCCGCACCTCTTCATGATTTGGGATTTAATAAACATTTATTACAAATGGAAAAACCAAATACATCTTTTTTCACAATATGTCCTGGAAAAGAGGATGAAGTTGAGTTGTTCCTTTTTGGTCAGGTTCTTATTCAGATTCCGCACCAACAAAGCAACTGCAATGCCAGTTAAGGTAGAATGAAAAAGAATTGAATAAATAAAATTAGAAAATTATTAGAATTAAAATGAAAACATTTTTTAGATTGTTTCTTTTTTAACTATTCTGACTACAGTGGTGCGCCTTTCTCCTTGCCTCTCAGTATGTGAAATACACTCAATTTTAAACTAGCTACTCAACATTGGATTTACTTATTATTGACTCTGATGCTGTCTTCATTAAAATAGAGTTGGAGTTGATTCAAGTAAGAATTCAGACTCGAGGTATTATACGAGCCATTTGCAAGGTTTATTCAATTAGAGCAGTCAGTAATAAAACAAAACAGTCCAGAGGCTCGCTAATGCAAGGAGTATTTGAGAGCAGTGGCTTGGAGCAGGCAGAGATGCAGTCCTGGGAGCAGGCTGGTTGGAATACAGGATCGTGGATGTAGACTCAATGCCTCGCTAGATCACCACTGGGTCTCCAGGCTGTGCACGGGGAACCAGAGCAGTACCTCTCGTCCTGCAGATAGGAGAAAGAGGCACCAGCCCTGTGTGGACAGTTCGAACAGTGATTAACAAACTCCTCGTCGTGGTCGCAGAGCTTCTCCGGTAGCTGCCTCGAACCGAGAGAGCTCCCTCACCGAGGGTGATATTCCAGTGATGACACTAACTAAAAACAGTCATTAATCAGACCGGCAGAGCCAGGGATTGAACTCGCTAAGGAACGAGTCTGGAAGTCCGTGGTTTACCAACCTCGCTCCTCGGGGACGCCTGTGGGAAGGCTCAGCCTGATGGAGGTGATTGCCGGGCAGGTCAGAGGGACTGCAGATCTTCTTGGGCTCCAGGGAGTGTGACGAGACCCTGCTGTGGAGAAGCCAAGTCTGGTTGGACCTGTGGAGAGATCCACGGATCGGTAGGTGCTGAAACCACACAGTATCTCTAACAGAGAAACCATGCCATGCACTGTGTTGAGCGCGTGGCTAGGCTATATAGGAAGTGCTAACGAGCTGCTGCTCATGGGGAACAGGTGTGAGTGATGTGTTGCCATTGGCTGAGTTGTGGAGCTTAAACCATTGATGCCAGTGGTGGGACTCGAGAGTCTTAGTCAGTTCCAGAAAACTTGTGATCCAGTCAGTTTTAAAAACAAGCAATTCATCCAGCACATGAAAGCCACATGTGCAGCCATCAGATTAACCATCAGATTAAAGCACTTTCCTAGTGATAAGAAAGTAAAGAGGAAATGACTGCAGTTGATAATGTGTGTTATAATTCCAAAATGAATGAGGAAAAGCATAGTTTGATGCCGCAGTCTAAAATGTTAGCTAGCTAACTAACATTAGCCGCCACTGGCAAGGGCCAAACCGGCCCATTGTAGATACCCCTATAAGTTTATAGGGTGTTTCTTGCTATGAAGCCACATCTTCGTGTTTCGGTTGTCAGGCTTGTCGTTTAGACGAGGGCTAACAAGCTATCTAAATATATAGCTAAGGCAGAGCTAAGGCCAGCTAGCTAGTTAAGTCTGAGATAGCTTCACCTTAGCTGGGCAGCACACAAAATCAGTACCAGAACATTAAAATAATAGACAAACCTGTAATAGCAAGTGTCATTGACCACATTATCAAGTCTATTAGAAAATATTGAACATCTCCACACAGTTAAGGGCAAGAGGCATGTGTCTAGCGTAGTGCTACTCTGAGCAAGCCTGTAGTTAGTCTCATAGCTCTGGTGCAGCTTTGAAGTCCAAACATGCCTGAGATGATGGACTACTTCTGGCGTATGGCTAAATTAGTGTAAATTCTTTTGATTTTGTTTACCTAATTATTCCAAATGTGGCTAATCAAGTTTTGTACTGAACTGCTAGAGCAGAAAAAACGCTGAAGTGCAGTGCAGCGTCTGCCCTGCATGACAGAGTACTGTTACTGAGGGAAACTCATTTGCGGCTCTGAGCAGGCTCAGCTCAGATGTCTTACGCGATTTCTCCACTGCTTTGGGCTCCATGTGTTCTTGTTTTTTTTTGCCATTCTCAGTTTCAGAGCTAAAGTGGACATCTCATCAGTATTAATGCCCAGGAAACGTATGCTTACCTGTGCCCTGTGTGGCCCTGGCTGTGATCAACAGCGCTCCAACATAGTGAATCAGGATTATGCATATACACTGGTTGGCCACTTTATTAGAAACCTCTGCCTTGCCCTTTGGCTCACTGACCACTGTATTAGAAACACCCACCTTATACTTCTACTAACTGGCCCCTTTATTAAAGCACCCACCTTATACTTCTACTAACTGGACACTTTATTATAAACGCCTGCCTTATACTTCCACTAACAGGCCCCTTTATTAAAGCACCCACCTTATACTTCTACTAACTGGACACTTTATTAGAAACACCTACCTTATCCTTCTACTAACTGGCCACTTAATTAGAAGCACCCATCTTATACTTCTACTAACTGGACACTTTATTAGAAAAGCCTGCCTTATACTTCTACTAACTGGCCCCTTTATTAAAGCACCCACCTTATACTTCTACTAACTGGACACTTTATTAGAAACACCTACCTTATCCTTCTACTAACTGGCCACTTAATTAGAAGCACCCATCTTATACTTCTACTAACTGGACACTTTATTAGAAAAGCCTGCCTTATACTTCTACTAACTGGCCACTTTATTAGAAACACCCACCTTATACTTCTGCTAAGTGGGCGCTTAATTTAAAGCAGCCACCTTATATTTCTACTAACTGGACATTTTATTAGAAACACCCACCTTATACTTCTACTAACTGGCCCTTTTATTAAAGCACCCACCTTATACTTCTACTAACTGGACACTTTATTAGAAGCACCCACCTTATACTTCTACTAACTGGACACTTTATTAGAAACACCCACCTTATACTTCTACTAACTGGGCGCTTAATTAAAAGCAGCCACCTTATATTTCTACTAACTGGACATTTTATTAGAAACACCCACCTTATACTTCTACTAACTGGCCCTTTTATTAAAGCACCCACCTTATACGTCTACTAACTGGCCACTTTATTAGAAGCACCCACCTTATACTTCTACTAACTGGACACTTTATTAAAGCACCCACGTTATACTTCTACTAACTGGACACTTTATTAGAAACACCCACCTTATACTTCTACTAACTGGCCACTTTATTAGAAACACCCACCTTATACTTCTACTAACTGGGCGCTTAATTAAAAGCAGCCACCTTATATTTCTACTAACTGGACACTTTATTAGAAACACCCACCTTATATTTCTACTAACTGGACATTTTATTAGAAACACCCACCTTATACTTCTACTTACTGGCCCTTTTATTAAAGCACCCACCTTATACTTCTACTAACTGGACACTTTATTAGAAGCACCCACCTTATACTTCTACTAACTGGACACTTTATTAGAAACACCCACCTTATACTTCTACTAACTGGGCGCTTAATTAAAAGCAGCCACCTTATATTTCTACTAACTGGACATTTTATTAGAAACACCCACCTTATACTTCTACTAACTGGCCCTTTTATTAAAGCACCCACCTTATACTTCTACTAACTGGGCGCTTAATTAAAAGCAGCCACCTTATATTTCTACTAACTGGACATTTTATTAGAAACACCCACCTTATACGTCTACTAACTGGCCACTTTATTAGAAGCACCCACCTTATACTTCTACTAACTGGACACTTTATTAGAAACACTCACCTTATACTTCTACTAACTGGACACTTTATTAGAAACACCCACCTTATACTTCTACTAACTGGACACTTTATTAGAAACACGATTACACTTAGCTCAGATAATTTATGCAATTTCTCTACTGCTTATGGTTTCATTCAACTCACCTGTGAGGGGTCGGCATGAGTTGTTGTTGTTGTTGTTGTGTTATTTTTGTCCCTGTTCTCAGTTTCAGTGCTAAAGGGGACATCTCATCAGTATTAATGTCCAGGAAACATATGCTTAGCTGTGCCCTCTGTGGCCCAGCCTGTGACCAACAGCGCCCCATGACTCTCCAACATAGTGAATCATGCATTAGCAAAGCCTACTTTCCACATCACGAAATTAAATCTAGCATGCTATGTTTTGTTTTGAGCTGTCAATATAAGAGTGAAACCACCAATGCATATCATCGCTGTCCAATAAAAAACATGCATCTCCACTTCTGTTGATTTTCTTTTTCCTGTAATATTTGAATGCAGCTGCTACTATTTCTGTTGTGTGAAAAATAGATCAATAGAAAAGCTTCAAAATCGCTTGGGGAAAAATCTGTTTTCATTGACTTGCATTGAAAGTTAAGACTGTCCTGGTCTTCGCCTGTGAAATTACTATTTTAGAGATATTTGTTTTTCATAGGACACTGATGTTATGCACGCATGTGGGCCACTTTATTGAAACCTCTCTTTTATCCTTGCACCCACTGACCACTTTATTAGAAACACCCGTTTTGTCCTACTACTAACTGGGCACTTTATTAGAAACACTTACCTAGTACTTTCACTAAGTGGCCACTTTATTAGAAACACCATTACGCTTAGCTCAGATAATTTATGCGTATGGCTTCATCCGGCTCACCTGTGAGGGGTCGGCATGTGTTGTTGTTGTTGTGTTATTTTTGTCCCTGTTCTCAGTTTCAGTGTTAAAGGGGACATCTCATCAGTATTAATGTCCAGGAAACGCATGCTTACCTGCGCCCTCTGTAGCCCAGCCTGTGATTAACAGTGCCCCATGCGTGGCTCTCACGTGAACATGTTTCTCCAACATAGTGAATCATGCATTAGCAAAGCCTACTTTCCACATCAGGAACTGTTCAATCGAGCAATCTAGAGAGAGTGGACTCTTATAAGTATCAGGGTGTTCACCTAAACAACAAGCTGGACTGGTCAGTTAATACTACAGCACTTTACAAATTAGGCCAGAGCAGACTCTACCTACTGAGGAGACTGAGGTCATTTGAAGTGCAGTGGTGGCATCTGTCATCTTTTACATAGTGGTCTGTTGGGGCGGCAGCATCTCGACGACAGACAAGAAGAGACTGGACTCATAAAGAGGGCCAGCTCTGTCCTGGGAAGCCCGTTAGGACAGCAAGATGTTAGCCAGGCTGGCATCCATGCTGGAGAATGACTCCAACCCCATGCATGAGACTCTGGCAGCACTGGGCAGCTCCTTCAGCGACAGACTGCTTTACTCCAAGTGTGTGAAGGAGAGGCATCACAGGTCCTCCCTTCACTGCTGTTAGACTCTACAACCAGCACTGAGACCCCATACACACACACACACACACACACACACTTAAACTCTACACACTTCTCCCAGCACTGAGACCACATACACACATAATTAAACTCTAAACACTGCTCCCAGCAGACAACATATACACTCACACTTAAACTCTACACACTGCTCCCAGCAGACCACATACACACACACTTAAACTCTACACACTGCTCCCAGCAGACAACATATACACTCACACTTAAACTCTACACACTGCTCCCAGCAGACCACATACACACACACTTAAACACTACACACTGCTCCCAGCAGACCACATACACACACACTTAAACTCTACACACTGCTCCCAGCAGACCACATATACACTCACACTTAAACTCTACACACTGCTCCCAGCAGACAACATATACACTCACACTTAAACTCTACACACTGCTCCCAGCAGACCACATACACACACACTTAAACACTACACACTGCTCCCAGCAGACCACACACACACACACTTAAACTCTACACACTGCTCCCAGCAGACCACATACACACACACTTAAACACTACACACTGCTCCCAGCAGACCACATACACACACACTTAAACTCTACACACTGCTCCCAGCAGACCACATACACACACACACTTAAACTCTACACACTGCTCCCAGCAGACCACATACACACACACTTAAACTCTACACACTGCTCCCAGCAGATCACATACACACACACTTAAACTCTACACACTGCTCCCAGCAGACCACATATACACAGTGAACTATATACACACACTTAAACTCTACACACTGCTCCCAGCAGACCACATACACACACACTTAAACTCTACACACTGCTCCCAGCAGACCACATACACACACACTTAAACACTACACACTGCTCCCAGTAGACCACATACACACACACTTAAACTCTACACACTGCTCCCAGCAGACCACATACACACACACACTTAAACTCTACACACTGCTCCCAGCAGACCACATACACACACACTTAAACTCTACACACTGCTCCCAGCAGATCACATACACACACACTTAAACTCTACACACTGCTCCCAGCAGACCACATATACACAGTGAACTATATACACACACTTAAACTCTACACACTGCTCCCAGCAGACCACACACACACTTAAACTCTACACACTGCTCCCAGCAGACCATATACACACACACTTAAACTCTACACACTGCTCCCAGCAGACCACACACACACACTCTACACACTGCTCCCAGCAGACCACACACACACACACTTAAACACTACACACTGCTCCCAGCAGACCACATACACACACACACTTAAACTCTACACACTGCTCCCAGCATACTACATACACACACACTTAAACACTACACACTGCTCCCAGCAGACCACATACACACACACACTTAAACTCTACACACTGCTCCCAGCAGACCACATACACACACACACTTAAACTCTACACACTGCTCCCAGCAGACCACACACACACACACTCATACTTAAACTCTACACACTGCTCCCAGCAGACTACATACACACACTTAAACTCTACACACTGCTCCCAGCAGACTACATACACACAGTGTACTATATACACACACACTTAAACACTACACACTTACAGAAAATATAATTTATTTCAGTGTAACATAATGTGCTAGATTTTTCCATTCCTCTGTGCAGTTAAGAAGCAACGTGCAATTATTTATAAATACAATTTTAAGAGTTTTTCACTTTTTATTATGTATATTGTATATACTGTACTGATTATTTATCTAATGTTTGTACTGAGTGCCTTGCTCTCCCTTTGCTGCTGTAACACTGGGAAAATAACGGATTATCTTATTTTATCTTAGCATGATATGCTTTTTTTCCTGAATGTCCAGTGCATAGGTATTTTGGTTGGTCACTTTATTAGAAACCCCTATTTTCTCTTTCCACTCACTGGGCACTTTATTAGAAACACCTAACTTGTATATCCACTAACTGGCCACTTAATTCGAAGCACCCATCTTATACTTCTACTAATTGGACACTTTATTAGAAACGCCTGCCTTATACTTCCACTAACTGGCCCCTTTATTAAAAACATCTACCTTGTGCTTCCACTTAACTAGCCACTTAGCTCTACGCTTAGCTTAGATGTCTTATGTGATTTCTCAACTGCTCACACCTGTGAGGGGTCGTCATGTGTTTGTTGTTGTGGTTATCTTTGTCCTCTGTTCTCAGTTTCAGTTTCAAAGTGGACATCTCACCAGTATTAATGTTCAGGAAACATACGTTGTGCCCTCTGTGCTCCTAGCATTGATCAACAGCACCCCATGCTTTCAAGACCCATCAGAACCTATCAAATCTAGTATACTATGATTTTGTTTTGAGCTGTCCAGTGCATATGTACACTGGTTGGCCACTTTATTAGAAACCTCTGTCTTGTTTTTTTCAATCACCGGCCATTGTATTAGGAACACTTACCATATACGTTTACTAACTTACTACATATCTTGTACTGGACACTTATATATATATATATATATAGACTTACGTATCGTCGCTGTCCAATGAAAAATAAGTATCTCCGAAATTGCAACTTTACAGGAGATACCAAAAACATACTTTACTTTCAATGTAAGTCAATGGAACCAGAATTATTTCCAAACTATTTTGGATCATTTCTATTGGTTCATTCATCATAAAATTTTCACGCAATGTAAACGACCATTTCTATGTTCAAACGATGTAGAAAATTAAAATAGACAAAACTGGATTTACATGTTTTGTATTGAACATCGACGATATATAGGCTGTAGTGTCTGGACTGGGCACTTCTAACAGGATCGCTACTCGCTGCTGTTATTCTTGGATGAACCTGATCCTCCTGCTAAAGCCACTAATAGCTGGTTCTTTATTTAGAACAGCCTTCTCACAGTGCAATCCAGGAGAAGCGCAGGTGTGTTAAAGCAGTATTTCTCTTATGTCCCTACATGGTTTCCTGTCTTGTCCCTGGAGAACTCCATGCAGGTCTCGTTTTTATAACTCCAGACACACCTGAGCCTGGTGATATAAGACTGTAGAATGCTGATTACCTGGCTCAGGTGAGGTAAGAAACAGTACACAGCAGACCTGGTTGGGTGTCCAGGGTGCTGAAACCTCTGAGCTGCTGAACAGTTTTGTAATGAGTGGACGAGCTGCGTCAGACATGATGAAATGCTGAACGTTTGCTGTGTCGTGGATATTATTGCTTAGTCTGTTTGAAACGTTGTGACTACTGCAGCAGCTGAGTCCTGATTTCTATCATTAAAAGATAGATAGATAGAGATAGATAGATACTTTATTGATCCTGAAGGAAATTTAGCAGCCAGTAGCAGTTTCACAGTACAAAACAAAGTACAAAACACAGTACAAAAAACAATAAGGTATATAAAGAAGAGTAAAGAACTCCAATAGTCAAAAAGAATATATACAAGAATATATGAATACAAACTCTACACCCTGACTGAGGGTAAAAAGGTAGTGCAGTAGTAAATTAGGTAATGTGTAAGAGAAAAACGGGTATCAGCAGATACATGACAGTACTGGGATATTTATTACATAATAAATAGATGTGCAAAGATTGTATTTAAGTAAAAGTTAAATAGTGATAAATAGTGTCCAGGAGTGCAAATGTACAGGATGTACAGCAAAGTGTCAATAGTGTCTATGAGTGCAGATGTACAGGATGTACAGTAAAGTGTCAAAACTGTCTATGAGTGCTGACATAAGATGTCCAGTAAAGCGTCAATAGTGTCTATGAGTGCAAATGTACAGGATGTACAGTAAAGTGTCAGTAGTGTCTATTAGTGCAAATGTACAGGATGTACAGTAAAGTGTCAGTAGTGTCTATGAGTGCTGACATAAGATGTCCAGTAAAGTGTCAATAGTGTCTATGAGTGCTGACATAAGATGTCCAGTAAAGTGTCAATAGTGTCTATTAGTGCTGACATAAGATGTCCAGTAAAGTGTCAATAGTGTCTATGAGTGCTGACATAAGATGTCCAGTAAAGTGTCAGTAGTGTCTATTAGTGCAAATGTACAGGATGTCCAGTAAAGTGTCAATAGTGTCTATGAGTGCAAATGTACAGGATTTACTGCAAAGTGTCAATAGTGTCTATGAGTGCTGACATAAGATGTCCAGTAAAGTGTCAGTAGTGTCTATTAGTGCAAATGTACAGGATGTCCAGTAAAGTGTCAATAGTGTCTATGAGTGCTGACATAAGATGTCCAGTAAAGTGTCAAATAGTGTCTATGAGTGCAAATGTACAGGATGTACAGCAAAGTGTCAATAGTGTCTATGAGTGCTGACATAAGATGTCCAGTAAAGTGTCAATAGTGTCTATGAGTGCTGACATAAGATGTCCAGTAAAGTGTCAGTAGTGTCTATTAGTGCAAATGTACAGGATGTCCAGTAAAGTGTCAATAGTGTCTATGAGTGCTGACATAAGATGTCCAGTAAAGTGTCAGTAGTGTCTATTAGTGCAAATGTACAGCATGTCCAGTAAATTCCTCCACTGGGAGGAATTGAAGAGTCTGATGGCTCTCGGGACAAAGGATCTCCTGAGTCTGTCTGTAGAGCAGCTCTGTGACAGGAACCTGCCACTGAACTTGCTCCTTTGTTCCATGATGATGGTGTACAGCGGGTGCAGAAACTGTTTACTTGGAAGAAATACTTCAATCACATACAAACCCTAAATTAAGGTATTTACACTCCAAACGTGATATTTTTTTCATGTGCTTTAGATGATAATGAATTCATTTGTGCACAAAATGTTTCTAACATCAAAATTGATAAGAAAATATAAGATAAGATAATACGTTATTAGTCCTACAGTGGGGAAAATTCCCAGTGTTACAGCAGCAAAGGGATAGCAAGGCACTCAGTACAAACATTAGATAAATAATCAGTACAGTTTATACAATATACATAATAAAAAGTCAAGAACTCTAAAGATTGTATTTATAAATAATTGCATGTTGCTTCTTAATTGCACAGAGGAATGGAAAAATATAGCACATTATGTTACACTGAAATAAATTTATTTTTATAAGTGTAGAGTGTGTGTATGTAGTCTGCTGGGAGCAGTGTGTAGAGTTTAAGTGTGTGTGTGTATGTAGTCTGCTGGGAGCAGTGTGTAGAGTTTAAGTGTGTGTGTGTGTGTGTATGTAGTCTGCTGGGAGCAGTGTGTAGAGTTTAAGTATGAGTGTGTGTATGTGGTCTGCTGGGAGCAGTGTGTAGAGTTTAAGTGTGTGTGTGTGTGGTCTGCTGGGAGCGGTGTGTAGAGTTTAAGTATGAGTGTGTGTATGTGGTCTGCTGGGAGCAGTGTGTAGAGTTTAAGTGTGTGTATGTGGTCTGCTGGGAGCAGTGTGTAGAGTTTAAGTGTGTGTGTATGTGGTCTGCTGGGAGCAGTGTGTAGAGTTTAAGTGTGTGTGTATGTGGTCTGCTGGGAGCAGTGTGTAGAGTTTAAGTGTGTGTGTATGTGGTCTGCTGGGAGCAGTGTGTAGAGTTTAAGTGTGTGTGTATGTGGTCTACTGGGAGCAGTGTGTAGAGTTTAAGTGTGTGTGTATGTGGTCTGCTGGGAGCAGTGTGTAGAGTTTAAGTATGAGTGTGTGTATGTGGTCTGCTGGGAGCAGTGTGTAGAGTTTAAGTGTGTGTGTGTGTGGTCTGCTAGGAGCAGTGTGTAGAGTTTAAGTGTGTGTGTATGTAGTCTGCTGGGAGCAGTGTGTAGAGTTTAAGTATGAGTGTGTGTATGTGGTCTGCTGGGAGCAGTGTGTAGAGTTCAAGTGTGTGTGTGTGTGTGGTCTGCTGGGAGCAGTGTGTAGAGTTTAAGTGTGTGTGTATGTAGTCTGCTGGGAGCAGTGTGTAGAGTTTAAGTATGTGTGTATGTAGTTTGCTGGGAGCAGTGTGTAGAGTTTAAGTGTGTGTGTAGGTGGTCTGCTGGGAGCAGTGTGTAGAGTTTAAGTGTGTGTGTATGTGGTCTGCTGGGAGCAGTGTGTAGAGTTTAAGTGTGTGTGTATGTGGTCTGCTGGGAGCAGTGTGTAGAGTTTAAGTGTGTGTGTGTATGTGGTCTGCTGGGAGCAGTGTGTAGAGTTTAAGTGTGTGTGTATGTGGTCTACTGGGAGCAGTGTGTAGAGTTTAAGTGTGTGTGTATGTGGTCTGCTGGGAGCAGTGTGTAGAGTTTAAGTGTGTGTGTATGTGGTCTGCTGGGAGCAGTGTGTAGAGTTTAAGTGTGTGTGTGTGTGTGTGTGGTCTGCTGGGAGCAGTGTGTAGAGTTTAAGTGTGTGTGTGTGTGTGTGGTCTGCTGGGAGCAGTGTGTAGAGTTTAATTGTGTGTGTATGTGGTCTCAGTGCTGGGAGCAGTGTGTAGAGTTTAAGTGTGTGTGTGTGTGTGTGTGTGTGTGTGTGTGTGTGTGTGTGTGTGTGTGTGTGTGTGTATGGGGTCTCAGTGCTGGTGGTAGAGTCTAACAGCAGTGAAGGGAGGACCTGTGATGCCGCTCCTTCACACACTTGGAGTAAAGCAGTCTGTCGCTGAAGGAGCTGCCCAGTGCTGCCAGAGTCTCATGCATGGGGTTGAAGTCATTCTCTAGTATGAATGCTAGCTTGGCTAACATCTTCCTATCTCGTACCACCTACACTGGGTCTAGTGGGCTTCCCAGGACAGAGCTGGCCCATCATGTGACGTTATTTTATTTATCCCCGGTTCGATCTTTGCAAACTTTAGTCAGCGACAATATATCATCAGTCAATCATGGTCGTCTTTGCCATTAGCCAAGATAATGGAACAGGTGTGCACCAGAAAATAGAATCCTTCCTTAAATGCTATAGGTATCAGAAGTTATGAATACAGCTCAGCACTCAGGCTACAAGCATCTGAGTTGCTGCTGGTGTCGTGTTTCAGCTTCTGAATGAAGCGATGATGCTCCTCAAAAGAGACAGTAGCCCAGTTAGGATGAGGTAGTCCCAATTCTAGCGTCTCTAAATGTCTAAATGTCTCTCTGTGCCGTTTTACTGCATCATTTTTTGTATCTAAATACATTAACTTTTGATAGTTTTTTGAAGCCAGTAAATTAAGTTTTTAGCGAAAACCAGCAATCTATAGTAAGTTTAGCCTAGAATCTCCTGATACAACCTAAAGAAGCAGACGTCAGATACTACAACTGATTAGATCTTGGCTGATCAACTGCCCGTGGGTGATAAATCAAGTTCATGTTGATTTCTCGCCATACTATCCAAACATAACCTGGAAATATCTTTTATAGAACCTGCAGTGGTCCTACAAACGGTGTCAATCTTGCATGGTATCTCTAAAAGTGGATCGAAACGGCCCCCTCACAGGCCTGAAGAATGATCGCCATGTACAATGACTTACATTGGCTCTTCCATTTCAATGTTCTTAACTCGGTGACCCCTCCATGTTCTTGACATTGTCACTTTACGGTAAGCTTATATTAACCGAATGTCTTGCATAACTAGGTTATGTAAGTGGGGTACAGTAGCCGACTGCACACACTGGCCACAATCTCATGTTAAGGGGACCCTTGGGCCATTCGGTTAGTATGACAAACCTGAGGCCAAACGGCCATTACAGCCTGAGACGTGTGAATGGTGGATCAAAGCGACGCTTAAAGACTATGAACTGGGTTCACTTGGAAAGTAGTCTCTGTTCCAGTCGTCTTGAGTTCAGCGAGGATGTCTGGACCCGGTACAGTTTCACCTGATTGGTCGTGCGTGCCTTGTGTCCTAGAACAAGGCTTGACTGACAGCAGCGTTAATTGATTTGTCTGATTTTAGTCAGCGACTGACTTGTTCACCCTTTGGCTCTGATCATCTCTGATGGAGCGGTGGGATGCCAGTGTTTCAGGGTACCCCCGTTGTTGTGTTACCTTCTGGTTCTCTTCTTTTAGTTATGATGTTATAGTCAGATCTGCCGGAATCGTTAGCCTCACTCTGATAACTTTGTACATTCTCTCTATCTCCATACATCCAAACAAAACTGATTCTATCTCTTTATCTTTTCCGAGTATGACTGCCCACCTGTCCTGATTGACACTGATGGATTACTGACCGCCAGTAATCGTCGGGCCCTGCTGTTTCCTGTGTCGTACCAGCTACCTAGCCTCAGACTAGCTGCCTAACCTTCACTACAGACTCTACTGAAATTAACATGGACTCTAACTAGTTTCTACAAACCTTCTACCTTTATTACCTGTCATCATCACTCTCAATGTTCTTCATCTATACTACAATTCATCTTAGTTATATTATATTATGATTATATAAGCTCACCTGAGCAGCTGAACAGAAGTACAAGGTGGTACAGTCATTATCAGTACTGTTTGAGTAGTTTGACCAGAGGAGGGGGGACCCTTGTGAGTCTTGGTTCCTCTCAAGGTTTCTTCCTCCAGCTCTGAGGGAGTTTCTCCTCGCCACTGTCGCCTATGGCTTGCTCACTGGGGGGGGTTTCTATGTTTTTTCGATGATTTCCTTCTGTGTTATTTTCTTCTTAGGCTTATTTAGGCTCTATTAAACTGTTCTTATCACTAAATTCCTGTAAATCTGCTTTGTGACAACATCAGTTGTTAAAAGCGCTATACAAATAAATTTGATTTGATTAGTTCTCCTAGTAGCATGCATTGGTGGACTGTTGGACGGCTGAAAGGTCAAGTGAAGACTGTGTTTGGGTGTTTGGTGGGATCTGAGCAATTAAGGTGTGTCTGATTCCTCGACTGTTTGTCCTGTTGCTGTTTGTCTTCAGGTACTTCATAAATAAAATGTGATCAGGTTCATGTAACCGTTTCAGAAGGGGCAATGTTTGGTGAGCAGCTCCTCTTTACCTGGCTTTCCTTCTTTTCCAAGCTGATTCAGGTTTATCTTCGTCAGTGTAAATACCTTTCATTTCAGTGTAATTTATGTTCACATCGTTACATGGAAGCGGAGGAGTCACATGGAGAACTTCCAAAGAAAGGGGACCAGAAGAACGGCAGCATTCTGAGGAAATATGCCTATGCTGGAAAGGCCCTCAGGGGAAGGAAGGTTTTGGCACTGTATGCTGGATGAGCTGTGGAGGAGTAGGTGGTGTTAGAGAAGTCCAGTGTAGGGCAGTGATTTTCAGGCAGGTTAATAAGTTCTGCCTTGTCATGATTAAAGATTCTCTGTGCACAAAGAGATGTCAGAAAGCCTGTGCGAAGTTTGGTAGGAACACAAGTGGAATTAGAATTTAACCCAGAGGGACACTTGTAAGTGTTGGGGAACATGGAGTGGTGAGGGTCTGCTCTGACTGTGAGACTGAGCACTGTGAGTGTAGGGGGTCGTGGAGTGGTGAGGGTCTGCTCTGACTGTGAGACTGAGCACTGTGAGTGTTGGGGAACATGGAGTGGTGAGGGTCTGCTCTGACTGTGAGACTGAGCACTGTGAGTGTAGGGGGTCGTGGAGTGGTGAGGGTCTGCTCTGACTGTGAGACTGAGCACTGTGAGTGTAGGGGGTGGTGGAGTGGTGAGGGTCTGCTCTGACTGTGAGACTGAGCACTGTGAGTGTAGTGGGTGGTGGAGTGGTGAGGGTCTACTCTGACTGTGAGACTGAGCACTGTGAGTGTTGGGGGATGTGGAGTGGTGAGGGTCTGCTCTGACTGTGAGACTGAGCACTGTGAGTGTTGGGGGTCGTGGAGTGGTGAGGGTCTGCTCTGACTGTGAGACTGAGCACTGTGAGTGTAGTGGGTGGTGGAGTGGTGAGGGTCTACTCTGACTGTGAGACTGAGCACTGTGAGTGTTGGGGGTCGTGGAGTGGTGAGGGTCTGCTCTGACTGTGAGACTGAGCACTGTGAGTGTAGTGGGTCGTGGAGCGGTGAGGGTCTGCTCTGACTGTGAGACTGAGCACTGTGAGTGTAGTGGGTCGTGGAGTGGTGAGGGTCTACTCTGACTGTGAGACTGAGCACTGTGAGTGTTGGGGGACGTGGAGCGGTGAGGGTCTGCTCTGACTGTGAGACTGAGCACTGTGAGTGTAGTGGGTCGTGGAGTGGTGAGGGTCTACTCTGACTGTGAGACTGAGCACTGTGAGTGTTGGGGGACGTGGAGTGGTGAGGGTCTGCTCTGACTGTGAGACTGAGCACTGTGAGTGTAGTGGGTGGTGGAGTGGTGAGGGTCTACTCTGACTGTGAGACTGAGCACTGTGAGTGTTGGGGGTCGTGGAGTGGTGAGGGTCTGCTCTGACTGTGAGACTGAGCACTGTGAGTGTTGGGGGTCGTGGAGCGGTGAGGGTCTGCTCTGACTGTGAGACTGAGCACTGTGAGTGTAGTGGGTCGTGGAGTGGTGAGGGTCTACTCTGACTGTGAGACTGAGCACTGTGAGTGTTGGGGGACGTGGAGTGGTGAGGGTCTGCTCTGACTGTGAGACTGAGCACTGTGAGTGTAGTGTGAGTGTGGAGTGGTGAGGGTCTGCTCTGACCGTGAGACTGAGCACTGTGAGTGTTGGGGGACGTGGAGTGGTGAGGGTCTGCTCTGACTGTGAGACTGAGCACTGTGAGGGTTGGGGGACGTGGAGTGGTGAGGGTCTGCTCTGACTGTGAGACTGAGCACTGTGAGAGTTGTTATGGTAACAGACTAGGAGGGTTTGGGTTAGCTAACGTTTATATTAACTTTAGTCAGAAAGCACTCTGAAACTGCAGACTGTTACTACACTACATGCATAAAAGTAAAATATAATAAATAAAATAAAATAATTAATGAATAAATAAAAGGACACCATTGTTAGAAGTGCTGTCAGTAGTGCAGTATGTAATGTTCCAGAGGGTGCTATTTGGAACACAGCCTTACTGTCTAACATTAATGTTAGTCTGATCTAGTCAGGAAACCTCAACATACATTTCTTTATCATTTCATTTCAGCATTATGCCACCAAAGAATTTATTTTAGTTATATATGTATATAATCCAGATATTTCAAATTGCAAATGTGTCCCCCCAATGTCAGATGCGCTCCTTCCCATTGGGTGAAGCAGAACTGTCCATTTGGTTAAAAATGAATAAATAAATAAAAAAGTAAATTACAGGAACAGCAACCAGGTAAACTTATGGTCTGTCCTCTCCAATTTTAACATTAGCAAATAACTATGACGTTTAACAAATTTAAGTTGAAATGGCAGCTGGGCAGCACATCGGGCATCAAATACAATTAAAAAGCAAGGAAAACTACTTCATATAAGGAAAACTAAATGATACTTTACAGTCTAAGTCTTAATTCATTCTTAAGTATGTTTGGTCAGAAATTTTGTTTAATATGGGTGGCCTGCTCATAAAATGAACAGTGATATCATCTGTTTTCTATTAAATTTATATAAATAGTAATATCTATCATTTTTCACTGACAGTTATGTTTGTCAGTAGTGGAGATGCTGGACCATCAACAAATACAAGCAGAGAGAGTTAATCCATGGAGGGAGGGTTGTAGTGGTAGCACTGAGGTGTCACGTGTGGCAGTTGTAAGGGTTTTTAGGGCTGAGAGGGGTCAAATAGGAGGGCCCCTTTGCAGAACTTTGCTTAGGTCCCCCGGGAGATCAGGAGGTCAGCTTTGCCTGGTAGAATAAGCCCTGACGTTTGGATGGGACCCGAGTGAGAACAGTACTGCATGGTCTTTAATCTGAATGTGCTGGAGATCATAGCGCCAAACGCAGCTAATAAATCAAAGGCAATGAAGGCTGACTGGGTACTTTGTGAGTTTGTAAAGCGCTTCTGTGGAGGAGGACAGTTTATTTGAAACGTCCTGGTATGTGTCCAGGATGGTTAGTGCTGTGAAGGGTGTGTGAAGGTTTATAGGACAACAGCTGCTGGTTTCACAGTTTTGGATCACAATAAAACGTGCAAGAACAATCTGCAGTTCACTCCTCGCTGGTTATGGATGGTGATAAGATGATCATAGAGGTCAGCAGTGGATTGATGTGATAGTAACTGGGTGTAGAGGGCTGGAAATAGGATCTTTGAGCTTTATGTGTGGCTGGACGAAGTACTGTTTATAGTAAGTCATGAAGCTCTCTGCATAAAGAGCAGTTGTTGATTAAGTAGAGAAGAAAATCAAGTTTATTTATATAGCACGTTTTACAACCATGTTGTCACAAAGCAGCTTTACAGGAGTTTGAAAGCATGAAAACATGAAGTCACAACACTATCCACTGTGAGCAAGCCAGAGGCGACAGTGGCAAGGAAATAAACCCTTAGAACTGGAGGAGGAAACCTTGGGAGGAACCAGACTCACAATCTGGATTGATCATCTACTTTGACTGATATGTACAGCTGTGTATCATCAGCATAGCCATGGAAGCTGATTCCATGTCTGCTTATAACTGAGCCTAATGGCATTATGTATGTAATGTGAATAATAGAGGACCTAAAACAGAACCTTGTGGAACCCCATATTTCACTCCTGTATAATCAGATGATACATTATTTATCTTTACAAACTGGATCCGATCTGTAAGGTAGGATGTGAACCAGGATAATTTTTCCAAGAGAATATCTGATCCATAGGGTCAAAAGCTGCACTTAGATCCAGTAGCACCATTAGAGATACGTGGCCTTGATCAGAGGCAAGAAGATCATCATTTGTTATCTTAACTAGAGCTGTCTCTGTGCTGTGGTGGGGCCTAAAACCAGATTGGAATATTTCATATAGGTTGTTCTTATGAAGATAGGAAGAGAGTCCATGAGCTACAGCCTTTTGTAAAAGCATACTCATACAAGGCCCAGTTTGTTCTTCCCTGCTGGGGCCCAGTTATCCCAAGCGGGCACGGGCACAGATAGCGCTCACACTAGAAGTGAACCGAACCCAAGTCCAAGCAAATCGTGCCCTGGCCCACCTCTTCAAGTGGGCCCGGGTATGGTTAACTGGGTTGGGCTCGGATCACAGAGCCTAGTGTGAGTGCGCCCTAAGATCTTAGGAATAAAAGGAAACCGGTCTATAACTTGATAAGGTGGAGAATCGAGATGGAGCTCTTCAGCAGGGGTAAACGAGATGATCGTGGAAGGGCTGGGTTTATTCCCGCGCTTCTTGGCTCCGCAAAGCATTCTTCTGTCACATCTGTAACCTGAGCTAGAAACGAGTGGAAGCTGTTTTAAGGTTCCTCTGGAAGATTGCTGGAGTGGACGAGAGAACGACACGAGGAAACAGTCTGTTATATGGAAAATACTCGGCAAAGTACAAATCCATTAAAACTGTTCTCAGGTGCATGAGGGGGAGTAAATGGAACTAGTTACTACCTGCCTGGTTGACTGTATGTGTGTGGACTGTGTGAGCGTAACTGAGCGCGGCCGAAGGACACCTGAGCCCTCTCTTCCTGTCCCACAACCCGACGCCGTGGCTACATCTCTCTCATGAAAGTTTAAGTAGTGGCGATGTCGGAGAACAGCCGGCCGGTGTCCGGTCAGCGATGATCACAGCTCCGACTGAACCTTGTCAGATTGAAGCTGTGTTTACCCCATAACGCCGTGAGTGCCGTTCCAGCTCGGCTGATAGGCCTCTTTTCCACTGTTCAGTTAAATGCTTGTCTAGGGCCGCTCCACGCTGTTGCAGACTCGTGAGACCAGTTACGGTTTCTTTTTCCAACTGTTATGCCTCTAAATCAGAACTGAGAAACTTAAGAAAACAGGCTAATTATGAAACCCACCACATTCAGCATGTTCTCAGATTAGTTATCCTCTGAACGGGTACGGGGGGATATTATTAAATCAGTTACCGAAACCACGTTAGCATTAGCATTCCAGTAGGATAAAGTCCAAAGCACCACAGAAAAATGCAGTTTTTAATCTTTCCATTACTTCAACACCAAGATTTTTGAATTTGTAATCTCAGGTCTCAGGTCAGGTCTTAGTCCTCTAAATGGGTGTTTTTAAGCATCAGTTCACGGGAACTTTGGTGGAAGGCACCATATGCTCACATTGGCCTAGCCTAGCCATTTCAAAGCACTACAGAGCAGGTTTCTGTTGCACCAACACATTAGCCAAATTTAACCTCACTGTAATACGTTTTTAGCAACAATAGCAAACAAGTATCTCAATCAACTTTACAGGAGAAGACAAAAACTGTCTTTACTTTTAATGTAAGTCAATAGAACCAAAGATTTTTCCAAGCGAGCAGTTCTACCGGTCCATTCGCCATGAAATGAACAGCGACTGTGTTCATATGATGTAGAAAAATAGAAATTGACAAAATTGGAGAAACACGTTTTTGTTTGGATAGCGATGGTGGGATGAACCCTCTGCTGTCATTGTTTTCTTGTTAGCTATGAGTCTCTCCTGCAACCTCTTGTCCCAGTCTGGGATTTACTCTTGTTTGGTTTCTTGCCCGGTCACTCTCTCTTCTGTCTCCTCTCAGTCTCTGCCATGACCGAGCTAGCCTCTTCTTATAGGTAGCTGAAGATCCAGAGTTGTTGGTGTGCGACGTGGTGCTGTCTCTTTTAGCACCTGTCTCTTTTAGCTCACCCACAGATGCATAAACCTATAGCAGGGGTTGAGGCCTGTTTGGGAGTGACAGAGACGCCGTTCTCTCTATTGTAAGTCAGAGCAACATCAACCTGTCATTGAAGTAAATTTGTTACATGATTGTTGCTTCAGGTTTAGAGATATATTTAGGTTAATAGTTCGTAAGTTGTGTGTACTTTACACTAATCAACTGCCTTTAAATCCCTTCCTGAATCATGTATCATCACTTAGGTTAGATTAACCACACTGGGCCCAAACGTCAAGCATTTCAGTAATGTCATTTTTATTTTATGGTTTGGTTTCGTGCTAGTATTGTAGAGTAATAATAGTAATAATAATAAAAAAATAATAATACAAAGGAGTCTAACAAAGAAAAGAGTACAAAAAACATTATTGTCGCAAAATGCTGTCGGTTTCAGCACAAAGTCTTTATTAAACCACAGCAAACACACAAGTGACGCTCACAGCTCACAGCTCACAGCTATTTTCAGGCTGATTAATCAGTTGGTTATTTAAAGCCCAGTCCAGATTGAACTGGAGAGAGCGGGCAGCGGTAGGGTCAGTTTCAGCACCAGGCCTCAGGCCTCACAGCATCACAAACAAACACATAAATAAATAAAAAAACACACAAAACAAAAGGCTGTGTCCCGGTTCTGGTTTGGATAAGAACTTTCCACAAATTTGAATATGTGTGCCGGTGGGGCACTTTGACCAAATGGAAGCTATAGAGATGAAGAATATATTTAATTATTGTCAGGAAAGAAAGAAAGAATAGCACAAACATGAGCCTCCCTATAAACAACCTGCCTTTTAAAACCACCTGCGAAGGCTTATAGCTCCCTAGCTTCACTGAAAGCATTAAAACTGGTTTAAAAACTGGACTTCACTGATGAGGTATGACTAAAAGATAGAATCGCTGAGACGAAATCAAACACACGTTTCACAAATAAGCAACAGAAGCCATCATGAGCTCAAAAGTAAACATAGTCGTCTCTCTTCTGGCATCCACAGATTTAGTTACCGCAAACACACGGGGCACTTTAACCTGACTGAATATGTTCAAACACAAAAAAACACAAAAAAAACACAAATCTTCCGAGAAGTCGACAGCTTCAAACAGTGTGGCTGTATTTTCAGTCTGTAAGTGAACTTTCTTGACCAATTTGAGGGTCCAATCAGAGGTGAGATCTTCTCCTGGATTATTGTAAATCATCACTCAGAGGTTCCAGCACGTAGGAGGACATGTGGGGCTTCTCCTCTGTTCCTGAGCAGAATCAGTCGGGTTGTGTGTGAAAGTTGGACAAACATACTCCCGGACAAAAGAAGAACCTGTGGTCGCTGAGCCGCTTTCGCTGCTCCGAGGGTCAGGAATCCGGGCCGCGTGCTCCGGTAAAGGCGAAATGAGCTCCGCCAGGGCTGCTGGAGGAGCTGCAGAGCAGCCAGGATTAGCTGACCCTCTTCAGGTTGTTGGAGCGTCTGCGGCGGAAGCAGGCTGGGAGGCAGCGCTTTTCTGTGGGAGAGTTAGGGACGCCCAGGGCTGCGGCCTGCTTCCTGCAGAGAGAGAGAGAGATGGTTGGTTAAATGATGAATGACCATAACTTCATTGCAGACTCTATAAAAGCATCGTCTGCTGCAAATGTGGTACTTTCAGTCAGAATGACTTCAGTGAATCATAATAAACCACATTTTAATCACCTAATGACACGTTTGTGGGTCAAACTAACTCGATTTAGAGCCAGAATTGGAGTATTTAGGGTAGATACTCAAATATCAGGCAGGTGTGATATACAACATGATTATTACAGTGGTCCCCCGACCCCCCCCAATCCAATCTGAATCTTATTCTAATTGAATGTCTTTTAGAGCATTTTGGAGACAGAATTCCAGAAGTTGTATATTCATTTGTAACAATTTGTACATAACATGTTTTAAAAGAACTACACCTGATTTTTTAAAAAACAAATATGGTGTTCATCACACTGTACAGTATCAATCAAATTTTTAAATCATTTTTATCAATCAAATTTCTTAATCAATCAAACTTTGTATAGCGCTTTTAACAACTGATGTCGTCACAAAGCAGTATGACAAAATCTTGGATGTGATCTCTAATGAAGAAAAGAAACTATTCTAAGTATTATTATATAGAGTGATGTAAGACTCTCGTCTGGCTTTTGATTTGTTGCTGTGAGCCAGTTTCATGGTTCTGCCAGGAGGTTAAGACAAAAGTAGCACAGATAATGTGGCTCAGCTGAGGTGCTATAGGACACTTGTTCTCAAACTGGACCTCAGTGCCCCTTGGGTGTTTGCTCTATTCCTGTGTGTTGGAAGTTTGGATAATCCTGGTCCTGTGGATCTTCTGTTCACACGGTTTACATCCAACCCTAATCTGACACCTGACCCAGGTACTGAAGGCCTTTAGGTGGATCTGACTTTCAGAGCCCTGTATGTTGGATCTGAACTACTTTTCTTTTGGTGTTTAGTTTATTAAACTGTAAATACTGTTTGACTAGAGGAGGATGGGTCTCCGCTTGTGAGTCTGGTTCCTACCAAGGTTTCTTCTTCCAGTCTGAGGGAGGTGTTCTTGCCATCGTTGCCTCTGGTTTGCTCACTGGGGGTTATATATGTTGTAACTGTCTGTTTTCAAAACTCTGTAAAGCTGCTTTGAGACAACATCATTGTAAAAAAGTGCTATATAAATAAACTTGACTTTTGAGAGCCAGTGCTTTCAAAGGTTCTTCCCAAATGCAAATTGGACCATCCCATCTACCATAAACCACCATAAGCCTTTTAATGTATCTGCTCATTGTAGCCCAACGCATTGGTCAGTGGAGTATTTGAGATTTGGAAGCACTGGTAAACAGTTTTCAAATCCTTTCCCCTCTCTGACAAACAGAACTCTTGAAGCTGGTGATGGTTATAGCCTGAGTCAGAGCAGAGAAATCACAGCGTGCTGGATCTGAAACCCGTGCTCACCTCGCGGCTGCGGCGGCCTCGCGGTGGCGGACTTCCCGCATGACACGCAGCATGTGGCAGATTTGACGCAGGGTCATGTTTGGGTCGTGGCATGTCAGCCGAGGCTTCGGGGCCCCTCTGGGCCCATGATGGCTCAGCAGGGACATATAGCCTCCTCCTGGTCCCCTTCCAAAGAAACCCCACGGTTGGACACTACTGCTAGCGTAACACGAGGCACACTGTGGAGAAAAA
Organism: Megaleporinus macrocephalus; assembly: GCA_021613375.1. NCBI lineage: Eukaryota > Metazoa > Chordata > Actinopteri > Characiformes > Anostomidae > Megaleporinus > Megaleporinus macrocephalus. Next base: position 8,388,819 of record CM038713.1, on the reverse strand, counting down.
AAACAAACAATGGTTCATTTTTATACATTTCCAGGAGAGGACAAAAACTGTCTTCACTTTCAATGGAAGTCAGTGGAACCAGAAATATTTCCAAGCTATTTTGGAGCATTTCTATTGGTCCAGTCATCGTGACAATGTCCCACAATGTAAACGGCAACTGCTGCTCCAACATAAATGGAGACTCATGTTTCCCATTGGACAGCGACGACAGTGACTGGTGTCAAAAATTTTTGTCCCGACAGCGACGGTTCATTTCAGTCATATCTCCCTGTAGATGCATCTTAGGAAGTTTAAACGAATCCAAAAGATTATTTACGCCGCTTGTCCTCAGCTCTGCTGCCACACTCGAGCTTCCAGCCAGAAAGACAATTAATTACCTCCATGCTGTGAAACCAAACCTGCACACAAACACTCTCCGGCCCGACAGAACCCACTACAGCGCCCGAGCTTTAACACTGCCAGATTCTTTTACTCGACACCTGATCGGCGCAAAGCACTGATGAGGAAAATGTACACCTCAGAGTAAAGAAAGCCTCCAGTCTACCTCAAATACACCCCTCACCAAAGTAAACTCATTACCAGTGAGGCTAATTAAATGCTTTACCTTTGCCTGGTGGGGTCAGTTTCCTGGACACAGGTCAAATCTATTACTAGACTGTGACAGACTTTAATGGAGACTCACAACTGACCGTATTTACTGAAACTGAAAAACCAGCACTGATTATATTTATATTATATTATATCAAACTGCAGTTTAGTCTATTGTACTAAACACAAGGTTTCACTGTGCACACAGGTGTCCACAGAGTTTATAGCACCTCTCACTACAAGTCTTATTTTATCTGTAGGCTTTATTTTACTACCAGACAATCAATCAATCACAAGGTATTGTTTTTCATTCATATTATCAGAATTGCTATTTTGCATTTCTCTTGGTCCATTAAACAAGACATTTTCAAATAGTGTAAATGCCAATTGCTGTGTTTAAATAAGGTAGAAAAATAAAAATTGAGATTTTTTTCGGTATAGCGGCCGTATAATCAATTTAGTTTCAATGTTTCAAGTTTCAAGTTCATTTATCATTTGCACATCATGTCAGGACATAACATGCATTGAAATGCTGGGAGTGAGGCTCAGATACAACTCTACAGCAGGGCAGCATTATATATGTAAATCAGTGCAAACATACAATAAATAGATAATAATGAAGTAAAAATAAGATAGAATATATACATTTAGTAATAACTGAAATATATTAGGGAATATACAAAACATACACAAGATATATGCATAAGATATACAGGAGGACATATGTAGATCTTTGGCACTGGCAGGTTATCTAAGAAGATATATCTATTTAAAGTGACTTAGTGATATTGTCCATAGCAGCGATATCAGAATAAATAATATAATAATATAATATAGCAAATCTTGTTGAGTGTGGTGGGATTCAAATTGGGGTCCTCCACGAACCATAGTTTAAACGGCTGAGCTAAGGGCACAGTAATGCTTTAGATTATTAATGCATCATAAAATCAAATTTTTATCAAATTATAATACTTAAATATAAAGGAAGGCCTTTCCAAATCATTAGTCCTTGAATCCCCCTCGTACTTGAACGCATTAATAATAATATTAATAATAGTAAATAATGTATTAATAATTAACAATATACTATTATTATAAATAATAATTATAAAAATAATAACAAAATTAGTGGATTAGTAGTAATAACTCACCGGCACTACAGTGGCCATGGAGTGTGGCTGCTTCCCGTCTGTGGATGCTCTTCCGCTACTTTCGTACCTTATCTCTCACCTGCCTCCACCTGGAACGGCTCTTTTATTCCTGCTGCTGTCCAAAGGAGTGACCTATCAGATGGAACTGGACCGCGCGACTCCGCCCCCGGCGCTGACATCACCAGGTGAGCTCACCTGGGCCACAACCCACACGCCTGAAACAACAAAAGCCAGTGGCTCACGTTTCAGCCACATTCGCTCGCTAACATGCCGTCAATTATTAAGCTGCCTTTTGTTCCTGCTGGGTAAATTTAGATGCCCGCGGGTGGAGGACAAAGACAGCTTCTAGGAAAGATGAAGAAGCTGAAATACATGACAAGCTCCTCAGAGGAAGGCTTTGTGTGGACCGGCTACGTGCGGTTTGATGTATTACTCAAGCCTGACGGGCAGTGCGGAGCTCATAACCCACAGGTTTAGACTGGAAGTAGGGTGTTGACGTTGGATGCAGCTCGGTCTGCTGGATGCTTCTGGAATTAGGATACAACAGGACAGTTTTTATTTAAATGATAATATATAACATAATATATAACAATGATAATATAACATATATTCTCGTTCATTACAGGGTAAATGGCTTTACAGTCTTTTTGATGGCTGTGAGAAACTGATAGTGATGGTAATATTAGCATAACTCTTATTAGTGACAGTAATGTCGATATCTGTATTGATGGTATTGATAATGATGGTGGTAGTGATAGTAGTAATACTACATCAGTGCCAGTAATTGTAAAAATAATACTATTAATATTAGTGATAGTGAAAACTGTCAATTATAGTGGGAATTAAAGTGCTATCTGTATTAGTGATTAGTGAACAGTAACAGTACTGACAGTGATAGCAGTAAAACTGTATTAGTGATGATGATCATCATATCTCTATTATTGACATTGATTGATTTTGTATATGTAAGAGTGGATACGGATACTGATAACTGTGCAATAGTAAGAACCCATTGCCATGTGTGTTTACACACAGAGGAATATAACCTCCGCATTTAACCCGTCCACGCAGTGAACCAACCAACTTCCACACACACTAGTGAACACAGACACTAGGGAGTGGTGAACACAGGACAAGGATCAAACCAGCAACCTTCAATCACAAGGCTGATTGCCCTCCACTGAACCTGTGACTAGGTGCTAACTGTTTTAGAGATAGTGATAGAGATAGTGATATCTGTATTAAGGACTGTGGCAGAAATACTGATTTAGTCTGGATGAATAAGTAAGAGTCCATCAGTCACAGTAATAGTGATGAATATATATATTAGTAATTATAATAGTAACATCTGAACCAGTTATAGTAATGGTGATAGCTATATTAGTGACAGCGACATCAACAGCAAAGACTGTGTAATAGTAGTGATACTTGATTAACAGTTTAGTGCTTATTCAGTTCAAAACAATGTTATTTATGTAGCGTTTTTTACAACAATGTTGTCACAAAGCAGCATTACAGAAGTTTGAAAACAGACAGTTACAACATATATATCCCTCAGTGAGCAAGCCAGAGGCAACAGTGGCAAGAACACCTCCCTCAGACTGGAGGAAGAAACCTTGGGAGGAACCAGACTCACAATTGGAGACCCGTCCTCCTCTGATCAAACAGTATTAACAGTTTAATAAACTAAACACCAAAGAAAAGCTAAGAGAACATCTGTTTAAAGTCAGGATAGTAAAAGCTTTAGAAACTGCACTGGTATAGGCAGTCTCTGACTGAGGCAGTCTCTGGCTGAGGCAGTCTCTGGCTGAGGCAGTCTCTGACTGAGGCAGTCTCTGACTGAGTCTTTATGTAAAGTGGGTGTGAGCTGAAACAGTCCCATCCTATCTCAATGCTGGTGCATCTGGATGACACAGTGATGTAACGGAGGGTGTAGCAGTTGACACAGATGGACAGGTAAGCTGGCTGGCGATGGTGGGGTGGAGGCCCTGATGATCAGTTCTTCAACAGCGTTCAACAGACGGGAGGACAGTCATTACCTCAGGAAGAGTAAAGAGAAAGAGTTAGTTGGGCTCGGGAGTGAGACTGTAGAGAATATGATTATTCAGAATTTTAGAGTGTGGCTGGCGACTCCGGCAGATCTAACTATAACAGTCTAAACTAAAAGGAGAGAACCAGAAGGTAACATGGACATTAGACCAACCTGAGACACTGGGATCCCCCCACTCCACCCTCAACAAACCTGTGTGATCGCGTGAAGTGGTGGAACAACAGCACCAACATCTCAGTTTAGCATAAACCTCTGTGTCCATGAACACCTGGATCTCCTGCCCTTATCTAAAGAGGGAGCTTAATCACCGAAAGCTAAACAAGTATGATTTCAGTCGAGACTTACATGATGGGTACACGGCTTCTCTTTTTCACTAGCCGTAGCTACACACACATAGCTCACGTACCACTTTTCACCATTTTTTTCCTGTGCTTTGAATTCATCCGTGGCTCCAGGTGAATCCTACTGAGTAGTAGGCAAGTAGGCGATTTCGGACGCACCCCTGTTCTCTGCTCTCCTTCCCGTTCAGTTCAGAGTTTCTTTGCTATACAGAATGTAACAGTTCTTTGTTTTTGTGTTACTAACTCTCTTATGCGTACAGTTATACAATCCTTTATCCCTATTTTCAGCCTCCTTCATCCTCAGCGTGCTTGTTGGTGCACGTCTGCGTTTGGTTGTAGGTAAAGCCGATGGGACTCTGCGTCTCCTCAGCCCTCCAAGGTGTGTGTATGCAAAGCCTAAAGAGCAAAGAGTAGTATCACGCGAGGAAACATGCAAAACATATACTCTCTCCTTCACAGCAGTGACAAACGTCTCCACACAGAAGCAGCTCTGCCAGAACCCAGAACACAGCACTTACCAGCTTATCACCCAACAGCGTCTTCCCCAGAACTGAATTAAGTAAACACAAGTTACAGTAACCTGAGAAATAATCCTGGAATTGAAAAAAACAGTACATTAACTAAAAAAAGCAAAACACTATGTTCACAATAATGGAATAAAGCCATGAGCACTTATCAAATAAAACATGTTTAATAATAGTTATAAAAAAAAGGTTAATATACTTCCTGAGACACTCTTACAGTCTGAGTCCGATGTTTCTCAGCATTGTTGTCCTGGACTATCTCCGCGCCATCATGGAAGAAAAAAACCCATTGATGGGATAACCTGGTCATTCAGATGTTCAGCTGACTTGCTACATACTGTCGCTGAGCCTTAACCTGACCAACTGAAGCACCTCCAGATCACAGCGCTACCTCCTGAGGCTTGGCTGGTGGACACTATGCATGATGGGTACATAATTTCATGAGCATCCCTTCTTACCTTCCAGTCACTCTGGAATAGGGTCAGTCCAGACTCATCAGACCAATACGATTTGGGGGTTGACTTTACTTGTCCTCTTATATTTTGTCGCTGTCCAAAGAAAAACATGTATCTCCATTTTTGATTTTCATTTTTCTACATTTTTTTAACCTGACAGCTGTCGTTTGTGTGCAAACATACACTACCGCTCAAAAGTTTGGGATCACAGTGAAATGTTCTTGTTTTAATGGAGTATCTTCTTCCTTAACACAACAATGACGGGTCTCTAAAGAAAGTTGTTTCTTTCTGGTCATTTTGAGTCGGTCAGCAAGCCATCAACTGCTGATCTTCAGATACTAAACTAACCTAGAATGTTGTTCCCTTTTATACTCACTTATCAGTAGAATGTTTTTCAGCTGTGCATCACAATTGAGCAAGAGTGTCCTAACAACCAATTAACCCAATAACATCCTTAACTTGGATTGGCGGCCGTACCAGGAGATTTAGACAGAGGACTGAGAATTACTGATAATAGGACTATATGCAAAATAAGCCTCTATACAAAAATAGACTTTAATACAAACATTTTTATTCTTTAAAAATCATCTGATACACTTACATTAATTGTGAAATGGACAATATTGTTTATGAATTCCATGAAAATTGCATGAAATGAAATTCTAAAGTGATCCTAAACTTTTGAGCGGTAGTGTATCATGATGAATAGACCAATAAAAATGCTCCAATTCTGGTTCCATTGGCTTACACTGAAAGTGTTTTTGGTCTCTCCTTCTTTTTCTTTTCATGTCTTTGTTGGTTATTTTACAGTTTCCTTTGCATTTTTATTGAACACTGCAAGATCCTTTGCGCTGCACGGATTGGACAGTAGGGGGCAAACAAGGCAGTGCTGCATTGTATGGTCCTCTTCTCCACATCCACAGGTGGTTTGGCCAGTTTTATATCCCCATCTGGCTATGGCAGCTTTTGATCGCCTTGTTCCTCTTCTCATGGGGTTGAGCGTTTTCCAATAGACCCATGGTGCCTCTGAGCCCGGGAGGCAGGCTTCAGAAGGGGGGATACCCATGTCAGTGGGAGGTGGGTCATCCTCAAGCCTTTTTGTCCATAGTTGGTCTCTGCTGTAAGATTTTAGTTTTTTATTGGACAACAACCATTTATTTATTTATTTATTTATTTATTTATTTATTTATTTATCAGTTATTAAAAACATGCCATCGCTGTCCAAAGAAGAACAACATTTTTTTACTTTTACTTTTCAAAATAATTTGATCTGATTTGATTTCATTGTAATTTTAAAAATGGTGAATATGATTTGGTGATTTCCACTCTTTGCTTGTGCTTTTATAGTTAATTATTTGATTTATTGATTGAAATTTTACGCATAGAGAATGAATAGGATGGAAAACTGCACACCAATCTACTGAACTTCTGCTCGACCGACAGACACTGTTTCACATACACTCACTCAAGGCAGACCACCGACCATGACTGCAGTGTTGGTTTGACCCACACTCATCTGTTTCTCGTTTTTCTTCCATCCCTATTTTTTCCCCATAGAGTCCTATTCATTTTCGGTCACAGCCAAACCTCATGGTTTTATTTAACTTAAAGCCTCCAAACTGCATGCACTCTTTTAAGGCAGATCTCCAATCACTAATCCACAGACATACTGACCTTCACTTGTCTATTTGTCATTTATTCATCCCTCGTTCCTCCCATAGGATCCCAGGAATTTTCAGCCGAAGCCAAACATTATGGTTTTGTTCAACCTACAGCCACCAAACTGCTGGTCTATTCCACAGATATACTGACCTGCACTCCTCTATGCACTCCTCTATAATTTTTTTTATTTTTACTTCTCAATGTTATTTAATTTCATTTTTATTTCATTTGAGCACGTCAGTCGTCCTTTCCATTGTGTGACTATCAGTGAACCTACAGGTGAAACGTGTCTTCTGAGTGTTCACATGTGATGCTGATGATGGTGAAATGGTCATTCGTTTGGGGAAAATAAAACCTTTGAGGACTATTTTGTCTTACAACATCCTGCAGGTACCTCTACGCCATAAATAGATGCAAAGAAATGAATTTTAGGACAAAGTGCTATAAAATTATTGCAAAACAGCATCAGGCAGCGTATTCATATTCATACATATTCATGCATTTTATGTAATAACTGTCTGTGAGGGAGCTTCTAGATTTAGATTACTTTTTTAGACGTCTGGTTCCATTCACCACCACTATGAACAACACTGAATCTGTACGCTTGTCTAGAAGAGAGTATTTCACATCCAAGCACTTGATGTCGATATTTCAATACTTTAAACATATAGTTCACATTATTTAGAAATATAAGATAAATCACAAGAAGCAGGATTGGTGGTTAATTGGGAGGCTTATTTATTAAAGATTAAGGCACTGCAAGCGTTAAACTTGAGTTGTAGCCAAGCAGCCACAAATGTTTTACTCCAGAAAACATTAGGTATTGATACTTTTTTGGGTATTGAGGTATTTATACATTTTACTTTATTTCAGCTCGCCCCTCCTTCATTACTTCATAGCTGTCCATACCCATCCACCCTTATTTCCAGACGTACACCTTATTGCAGCCTCGTAAACCACTATTGTTTCCCTCTCTTTGAAGCACATGGTCTTTCCAAAGATGTCCAAGTTTTATTCTTTATTAAAAACTTCCCTTATGTTTCCACGGATCAGCTATTCAGCTATCAAAACTACTCCTTTACGTCCAAGGATGAGTTCTTTAATTAAAACCCACCATATCAGCCACAGTTCTGAGCATAAAGCCATCAAACTTTAAACTGGGTCTTTTCTGAGCACATAACATCCTTTCTAGATCAGTGTGGTGCCAACACATCAATTTACTGTGCAGCCTTTTTAATGAGTATCCCCACCTGGAGTAGAGCCAATTGGATACCACCAGACCAGAGCCCACCTGCCCCAGACAGAGAGCTGTGAAGACTCCGGCACACTTACACTGATCCTACAGCACAATGTGGCTATGGTTCCCCTTTCACTGTTAGTCATTCTCAATCCTTCAGAATCACAGATGGATTGACAGATCTATAAATTACTTATGTATTAACAACTATGAACTGTGAATAATTGTCAAGTTTTAAGTGATTTTTGTGGATTTTTATGTGACAATAAACACATATTCTCTTCAGAGAACACCATGTAAAAGCATTTTTAATTCTTTTTTTTTTTAATTGAATGACATTTATTAAATTAAATGTAAAATATAATTCAACAAATAGGATTCAGCTTATATTTGTATATTAGAAGGCACATTTTAATTCAATTCAAGTTTATTTGTGTAGCGCTTTTCACAGGAGTTTTAAAAAACAGACAGTTATCACATATATATCCTCCAGTGAGCAAACCAGAGGCGACAGTGGCAAAGAAAACTCCCTCAGACTGGAGGAAGAAACCTTGGGAGGAACCAAGACTCACAAGCGGAGACCCGTCCTCCTCTGGTCAAACAGTATTTACAGTTTAAACTAAATACCAAAGAAAAGAGTCTCTGTTTGAAGCCTGGATGGTAAAGCTTTAGAAACTGCACTGGTAGAGGCAGTCTCTGACTGAGTCTTTATGTAAAGTGGGTGGAGCTGAAACCGTCCCATCCTATCTCAACGGGGTGCATCTGGATGACACAGTGATGTAACTGAGGGTGTAGCAGTTGCAACAGTTGATCACTTAATCAACTAATGTATTAAGTAACCAGTAAAGAGACGGACAGACAGACGGACAGACAGACACACTGTGCTGCTCTGCTGCTGTTGGATTTTATTGAGCAACACTGCAGCCTGGAGGCGAAACTGAAGCACTGTACACCGAAACGCCCACTTGCACATGAATGTGGTTCGTCCTGATCTGAGAACAAGGTGGAGCGAGACGGAGAGATGAAACACGGCAAACGTGTTACACAACCTCTTCTTATAATTTCAAATCCTAGAATGCTTACCTGCGTGACTGGCGGGCGGATTCAGGCGCCATCTCAGAATGTGAAGCTCCCTCAGTGCAACCACTATTTACATGTGTCCATCACAACTGACCAAACATCACAGGTCAGCAGCTCTGTAGTTTTTGTAAAAACAGATGTGGGATCTGATCCACCTGCTAACATCTAAACACGCATCTACTGACATGTTTACAGATCTGTTATCTTCTGACGGGAAAAACACTGGGGCTGAAAGCAGAAATAAGGATATCTGGGTTGAAGGTTTACAGATGAACACAACTGGAGTCTGTTGGGCTCAGATAGCTTGAGATAGCCATGATACATATTGTCGATTTATGTTTTTCATCATTTGAACATGACAGCTGCCATATATACTGGGTGAAAATGTTATGGGTATTGGAAAAATAAGAAATGCCCCTAAATAAAATAATAATAAATAAATAATAATAAATAAATAATAATAAAATTCTGCCTCCATTGACTTACATTAAAATTGAAGAAGGTTTTTAGTCCTTTCCGGTCAAGTTGCCATATTGGAGATACTTGTTTGTCTTTGGACAGCAACGATATATAAAAAGTCATAGTAATTAATATTTTAGTTATTTGATTTGTGCTCATGTAATCCTATGTAACCCTGTAGAGTCACATATCAATTAAAAATATCTTCTTGTGAGAAGATGTAAAAATGGAAATGATCACCACTCCAAAATAAGACAAGCCTTTTCATGGACGCTGGTGAGTTATTGACCACTTTTAAACCCACACTTGCTCCAATAACACTTACTGAGGACTAGATTTGCGTCAATATCGTTATAGCATTACAGCAATGTAAGGTACGTACAGTGAATTGTTAACTATAACAGAATCTTTTCGTACAAATGTACTACTGTCAATATACACTGTTTAAATTACAGTCATTGTCATCTGGTTTAAAATAGTTTTAATTAATCTAACCTTTTTAAATACTTAGACAAGAGCTCCTGGCTGCATTAGGGATATTGTTGGCCACTTTGGCCTCATCACTCAGTACAATTCAGAAGAATGTTTTTGTTACATTACAGTAATGGGCTTTATGACTCTACCATCTTGTAGTTTCGATAAAACACACTGCGTATACCTTAAAATGAACTATTATTAATGGTCCATAAGGGTGGGCACCATGGACGTAGATTTTAAACCTACACTGACCAGTTACTCTTAATTAGGAGAAGTCAATGGCATTATAACATTACTGTGATGTACAGGTGTGCAGTAAATTGTTTTTTTAATAAATCTTAAGCTTGTTTCTTAGACTAGGTGACACATAATTATACATTTTATTAGCTGATTAGTCATTTCTAAGTAAAAAACACTGCACTCTAGGTACTGTGGGCCATCTTTCACTCCAAGCCTCAGCCCTCAAAATTTTCAGTCATGTACAGTTACGCAGTAAATTGGTAACTTCAACAAATATCATTCACAGCACTTGTTGCATGATGTCCATATATGGTATAAAAATAACATATATCAGAAAAAAAATAAATCTAACCTCGTTTACTGGAGCTTGCTTGATACAGAACACAATACCAAGAATGGTTTTGTAGGCCATCTTGGACTTCAGGCCTTAGCACTTAGGATTACAGTACAATACAGTAGAATGTCTTTTGTTATATTACAGCAATGATTTATGAATGCATCACTTAGTAGTTTGGACGAAAAAACACACTGCACATACCTCCAAATGAACTATTATTAACTGTCCACAAGGGTTGACACCATGCATGAAGATGTTAAAACAACACTGACCAGTTACTCTTAATGAATACTTCACTGGGCAGATGTGGGTCAATGACATTAAAACATTTCAGCAATGTCCAATAAAAGCAGAGCATTTTTGTATATCAGGTAACTCATACGTTTAAACTGTACTTTATTTATGATTTTTGCGAAAGTGTTATTCTGGTTTCTTACCAGAGGGGGCGCACTTGCCCAAAACTTTGCATAGAACAAGTGTCCGAGCGTCCTACTGCGGAAAAAAATAAAAATACACGACCAAACACATAAACCTGTAATATAATGACACACGTTTCTGTCACAAGTTTAAATATGTCTGCGTGAGAAGCTCAGCTTGTGTGTTTATTTCTCTTACAACCCCTCGGACTCACATGTAAACATTAGCATTAGCGTTAGCATTAGCCTGAGAAATGAACCTACAACGGCCACAAGAGAGACGCAAAAACAGAAAAGGGACTTCGTCTTTGGAAACAAATGATGACAATTTTTTTCAGCAGTTTTCTGGCAAAATCCGCAGTCAAATAAAAGTTTACTAAACTTGAGAAGCTCGTAGTTTTGCGCTCTACGCAACAGGTGCTTGACCAAGCCCAGCTGTGGAGCCCTATTAAATATTCATGAGATGTTAATGAGCTGGGCGCTCAGCAGTGAGCCGGGGAGAAGTCAGCGGCAACTTGCGAGTGTAGTTCGCGGTGAGCTGGACTGTCCAGTGGAGGTCCTCTGTCAAATCCTCCTCCTGCTGCGGGTTTTTAAGTGGAAACCTCTCATATTTAATTAAAGAAATCTAAATATCAGCTACAGATGTCGCCTTCGGTGTCCCCTCGCTTCTTTACCGAGAAAGAAGTAGCGAAGCACTGCAGTAAGGAGTCGTGCTGGGTGCTGAAGGGGACGCGGGTGTACGATGTGACGGGATTCCTCCGCATGCACCCCGGCGGCGAGGCTCTCATACTGCGCCGCTGCGGGAAGGACATCAGCCCGGAGCTGGAGGGACCCCCGCACCGCCACTCCGAGAACGCCAGGCGGTGGATGGAGCAGTACTACATCGGGGAACTAGACAGGGACTGTACACAGTACTACACAGAGGTGAGTTCTCTTCTTAACGTGTACTTAAAAATAAAAAAAGTGATAAAAAAATAAATAAAACTGGGCTGCAGCTCCACACAAGTAAGTTCCCCCTCGAGACCAGGAAATAACTTTCACCGAAACCTCTTAGTAGTTTTATAAATATAACCTGAATGTATTTGTCTATGGTCTCAGTTTAAGCGGTCCTGCTGTCAAGACAGCGGCAGCACCTGGCTGTGGGTAGAAGGAGGGAGATGGAGCGCTCACCTGGGGACAGGTGAGGCTCAGGTAGAGTACGGGCACTGGAATGGTTTGTCATTTCATTAAAAGGGCAGTTTCACCTATGTGGTAGTATATTTTTGGCCGAACCAAATGGTGAACATTGATTGATTGGCTGATTTAGTAGGAAACGCTCTGCTATAGAGACACCTTCGCAGTGGTGATGATGGTAACCAGACATCATCCACCTCTAAAATCTCCCTCACTGTCAGCTTATACATTTAATGGTTACAATTGCTCTACCTGATGCCTGAGACATTGTTTTTTTTGGGGGTTTTTTTTTGTTTTTTAACAAGCTTTAAGATCTCCATTAAAAAAACAGTTCACTATGGAAGAGTACACAGAGCACTGTATAAGAAAAATAGTGCCGACAGAAAACATTCATTTTTTAATTTAGCTTTTACAGTTAGCACGCGTGGGTTTACTGGTGGTTTTGGATAGTAATGGCTTTAAATTTTAGCGAATGCAGAAAATTTTAAAAGCTAGGTGGAATTCCCCTTTAAAGTGCTCATATATTTATTTTTCCTATAACACGCTTTGGTGATTACCTTTTTTTTATTATTTAAAGCATTGCATGGCCTCAGATTGTGCACCTGAGTGCAAGGGAAGGTGCTAATTGCATACTTAGTGATCTGTATGTTTGTGGGTGGGGGAGAGAAAAAGAGAGAGAGAGAGAGAGTGAGTGAGTGTGTCAGACCGGTCTGGCTTGTCTGTCCCTGCTGAGACGTTTAGACAAAACCCGCAAAAATAATGGCTCTTTTAAAGCCTTCCATTGTGCTCGTCAGGCTTTTTCAGCACGTCCGTCCATTAGTTTGCTGTGGTTGTCCCTTGTCTGGCCTGCGTGATATAATCACTGCAGTGTGGCGCTGCGGTCACTTGACGTGTTTTATCTTGTTTGTGATATTCTGCTTGTGCTCCAGCCCCTGCCTATTGACTTCTATTGAAATCTCAACTCAAGCTTCTTTCTGTTCCTTCTTAAGCATAGAGGATTTTTTTTGTATGTGGAAAATGACCATTAGGTGCTACAGATGTGCTGGACGGACGTTGTATTAAAAGGCATTGGGGTGGTCCTTTAGCTTTCAGCTGGTCAGCCCATCCCAGCACCATGTTCAGCAGTGATAGGGCCAGAGGTGTACGTGTAGCTGGAATGCATGCAGTTATAAGTCACGCATGCAGAGCGGCCTTAAATGCGTTCTGTCAATTGGAGTTTGTTCATTGTTCATCCTGAAGAAGCACCGCCCTTGTTTTTTGTGCTCGCTCGTACAATATACTTTTGTGGACCCTGTGACCCTCCGTGGCATGAGGCCTAACAGGGTGCGTACTACTGGGCCTCAATTAAAGCAGCAGTTCAGTGGAAAATTGGATTCTCCCCTGAGTCCGAACGTAGCTCCGTGTCTGAAGTTTGCTTGTTTGGTCTCATGCTGCAGCTACGAGGTTCACATAATGCATAATATTTAGTTTGTGACACCCAGAAAGATTTTGCATGCAGTTGCTTTTTTTTTTTTTTTTTTAAATCATAAAGATGGGTTTCAAAGATAAGCGTCTTGTTAAAGGTTGCTATGGTAGAGCGGTATCAGAGTGATGTAGGCAGATTGAGTTTGACGCGCAGAGTGCAAGCAACTATTAAAATATATGTGCATGGAATTACTCACCAGGAGAAATGCGTCACTGTAAGATATGATTTTAGAGATATGTACTCTTATATGGAATATAAAATCTGTATATCGTCTCAGTGCAAAGAAAACTTGTCCTGCCAAATGAGTAGGGCTGTGTATTGGCAAGAACCTGGTCATACAATATGTATCGTGATACGGCGGTCACGATCCAGTATATCTCAATATATTGCGATATTGCAAGCAAAGTGATATATTGCGATTTTTCAGATCCTGCTATTAAAACACACCACTATATGAACAGGTTTTTTTAAGGCTTACTATAGCACTGCGCCCTTGTGCTGCTTGTTAATGTTGGAGTGGAGCTGAAATTGGATTACAACACTGTCTAGACCGTTATCTAGTGGTCAGAGATTTAAACACAACATACATTGATTCACTCTATCCCAGGAATCTTTGTATCAATACTACTGTGTTTTTTAGAATTGATACAGTATCACGATATTTTCTTAGACAGGAGGGGACAAATTTACTTTCAGTATTTACTTTCAATGTAAGTTAACGTGAAGAGGTTTTATGTCAAGTAAGTTTTTGGAGCACTTCTATTGGTCCATTCATCATGAAATATATTTTGTATTATCATATCATAATTAATTCATGACATGATGGAGGGTGGCGCGGTGGTGTAGTGGTTAGTATGGTGGTGTAGTGGTGTAGGGGTTAGTACGGTGGTGTAGTGGTTAGTACGGTGGTGTAGGGGTTAGTATGGTGGTGTAGTGGTTAGTACGGTGGTGTAGTGGTTAGTACGGTGGTGTAGTGGTGTAGTGGTTAGTACGGTGGTGTAGTGGTTAGTATGGTGGTGTAGTGGTTAGTACGGTGGTGTAGTGGTTAGTACGGTGGTGTAGTGGTTAGTACGGTGGTGTAGTGGTGTAGTGGTTAGTACGGTGGTGTAGTGGTTAGTATGGTGGTGTAGTGGTTAGTATGGTGGTGTAGTGGTGTAGGGGTTAGTATGGTGGTGTAGTGGTTAGTATGGTGGTGTAGTGGTTAGTATGGTGGTGTAGTGGTTAGTACGGTGGTGTAGTGGTTAATATGGTGGTGTAGTGGTGTAGGGGTTAGTATGGTGGTGTAGTGGTTAGTACGGTGGTGTAGTGGTTAGTACGGTGGTGTAGTGGTTAGTATGGTGGTGTAGTGGTGTAGGGGTTAGTATGGTGGTGTAGTGGTTAGTACGGTGGTGTAGTGGTTAGTACGGTGGTGTAGTGGTGTAGTGGTTAGTACGGTGGTGTAGTGGTTAGTATGGTGGTGTAGTGGTTAGTACGGTGGTGTAGTGGTGTAGGGGTTAGTATGGTGGTGTAGTGGTTAGTATGGTGGTGTAGTGGTTAGTACGGTGGTGTAGTGGTCAGTATGGTGGTGTAGTGGTTAGTATGGTGGTGTAGTGGTTAGTATGGTGGTGTAGTGGTCAGTATGGTGGTGTAGTGGTCAGTACGGTGGTGTAGTGGTTAGTACGGTGGTGTAGTGGTTAGTATGGTGGTGTAGTGGTCAGTATGGTGGTGTAGTGGTTAGTATGGTGGTGTAGTGATTAGTATGGTGGTGTAGTGGTGTAGGGGTTAGTACGGTGGTGTAGTGGTTAGTATGGTGGTGTAGTGGTTAGTATAGTGGTGTAGTGGTTAGTATGGTGGTGTAGTGGTTAGTACGGTGGTGTAGTGGTTAGTATGGTGATGTAGTGGTTAGTACGGTGGTGTAGTGGTTAGTACGGTGGTGTAGTGGTTAGCATGGTGGTGTAGTGGTTAGTACGGTGGTGTATTGGTTAGTACGGTGGTGTAGTGGTTAGTACGGTGGTGTAGTGGTTAGTATGGTGGTGTAGTGGTTAGTATAGTGGTGTAGTGGTTAGTACGGTGGTGGTGTAGTGGTTAGTATAGTGGTGTAGTGGTTAGTAAGGTGGTGTAGTGGTTAGTACGGTGGTGTAGTGGTAAGTATGGTGGTGTAGTGGTTAGTATGATGGTGTAGTGGTTAGTACGGTGGTGTAGTGGTCAGTACGGTGGTGTAGTGGTCAGTACGGTGGTTTAGTGGTTAGTCCGGTGGTTTAGTGGTTAGTCCGGTGGTGTAGTGGTTAGTCCGGTGGTGTAGTGGTTAATATGGTGGTGTAGTGGTCAGTATGGTGGTGTAGTGGTCAGTATGGTGGTGTAGTGGTTAGTATGGTGGTGTAGTGGTCAGTACGGTGGTGTAGTGGTCAGTACGGTGGTGTAGTGGTCAGTATGGTGGTGTAGTGGTCAGTATGGTGGTGTAGTGGTTAGTACGGTGGTGTAGTGGTCAGTATGGTGGTGTAGTGGTCAGTATGGTGGTGTAGTGGTTAGTACGGTGGTGTAGTGGTTAGTACGGTGGTGTAGTGGTCAGTACGGTGGTGTAGTGGTTAGTATGGTGGTGTAGTGGTTAGTACGGTGGTGTAGTGGTTAGTACGGTGGTGTACGGTCTCCTCACAGTAAGATGATCTGGGTGGGATTCCCGGTGTGGGTGGTTCTGTGTGGAGTGTGTATGTTCTCCCTGTGCTTGAGTGGGTTTCCTCCGTGTACTTTGGTTTCCTCCCACAGTCCAAACACATGCATGTTTGGTTGATCGGTCACTCTAAACTGCCCGTAGGTGTTAGTGTGTGTGTTGGCCTACGATGGATTGGCGATCTGCCCATGGTGTACCCTGCCTTCGTCTGATGACGCTGCGATTGGCTCCAGCCCTCCACCTGTGACCCTGACTAGTGGGATAAAGCAGGAGATGATGGATGGATGGATGTGATTTATTGTGATTTTACAATATGCCGAGTATTGCATTAACATATATTATGATATGGTGTAATATGTCACCTTCAATAACTGCAAATTATGTCCCCAAATATTTGTATTTGCGTTCATATAATAAAATATCCATACCTTTTGTGTATGAATCGATACGATATCACCACGCAAAGTATTGTGATATGTCTCATTGATTTTCTTTTCTACTATTAATATATTGTTTTGTTTATTATATTTGACACTGTACTGAGTGGTGCTTTTTACCTGTATTTTTTCACTATTGGTTAAAATAAGAGGTTAAAATTTCTTATTACACTGCGAAAGAACCAGTTACCCTATGGCACACGATTTCAATCAAAACGTATCTCGTCTCATACAGTCATCATGATATCCAATCGCTTCATTAAGTGTCGCATTTAATGCAGCTTTGCTTTCTGGCTACGTGAGCCTCGTAGCACACGTGCAAAACTAAAGAAGCAGTTGGGATTCTCTCCACCGCTTATCTCTCTTTTATACGCATCCTAAAACTCGACATGTGTAGTAATAAAGTTTCCGGCCTTGACTTCATGACCATGGTTCTCACGTGGTCCTCTCTGAGTGTGGTTATGAAACCATGCGCCATTTACATTTTTTTTTTTTACACGTCAACTAAAATGTATTAGATCTCTCTGCATGTTCAGTCTTGCTCTATAACCTGCTTTACTGTGTGTGAACATTGAAACGTCACTAAAATCAAGAGTCACAGCCAGACTGGCACACAGATTGAAGTGAGATATCACCCTGCTGATATCTGTATTGCAGCGGAGGTGTTGCTTGGTGAGTTTTTGACTGCACAGCAGATGATATGTATCCAGACACTCTTTTTAAGGGGTGAATTCAGTCACTTTAGGCTTCACTCGTTACTGACTTGTGCTCACACAGCTGTGGAGTAGTGGAACTGCTTTCTCTGGAGTGATGGATCCCCAACCAGTACCTGTGGCATGAGTTGGAGTGATCTAGAACTAATCCTCCAGCATAATTAACTGGCCTTGCTAAGGCTCTCATGGCTGAAAACAAACAAACCCTCACAGTAATGTTCCCAGGAATCTGTTACTTCAGCAAACTGCTGGAGAAGCAGATGCCTTCAGGCTGAATCAGGATCACTGTATTTCCGTATTCAGGGTTGAAGGATTTTGGCTGAATTTTTTTTTTTTTTGCGATTGCGATGTAAACAGGCTTTGACCAAAAATATCGTGCCATATCACCCATTACTAATTATCACATCAGAGTACTACTTTTACTGTTTTTAGCAAAAGAAAAACTCACACTTTTCTCATTTCCTATTATATATCTACTAGAGACAGATTTGATCTCTCCAGTATCATTCATTTGACTTCAGTCCTAGATATATGGAGATATTTGGTGTGCATTATTTAGTATCATGACATTCTGGATCTTTGACTTCTGTTACAGCCTAATAAATTCTTATATTTGTTAATATCTCAGTTAGGGGTGTGCCAAATCATATTGTATGCAATAATAAAATGTAATTTTCATTTTGTTGCAGTCGTGTATTATTTAATAATATTTTTTTTAATTTAATGTTTTGTTATATCACCAAGAGTATCGTTATCACAAAAATATCATGAAATATCATGATATTATTGTAGAGCCATATCGCCCACCCCTAATATCAGTGTTTTTGATAATAGACTGTAAGACTGTAGATTGCAGCTCCCGTTATTTGGCGGTTGCACGCTTACAGATTGCGATTTCAGTATAAAAACAATGGAAACAATGTAGATGAGAATATATATATATATATATATATATATATATATATATATATATATATATATATATATATATATATATATATATATATATATATATATATATATATATACAGGAATATAAGGGAATCAATGGAATAAAGGATAAAGAAAAATGTTGCCTAACAGTTTTAAAGGCTTGGTTGTTGCTTTTTGCCTTTTTTGTCTTCTTTTGTCGCCGGGGCTCTAATTGCGCTGGTCTTAAAGACAGATGGTGTCAGTGGCAGTAATTGCTCTGATGCTGGGCTAATGATTACGGAAGCATCTAGCAATAAGGTTCTGACTCTGTGGTGTTGTATGTGGCACAGTTTCCTTCCCCAACGTGGAGGTCCATGGATGCTGTGATCGTGTCTTTTACTGTTTTTACTGATTGATCGGTTTATGGAGTGACCCCCTAAAATCTCTGGCTTATTATCTTTCATAAACATCTCTTCAGCGAGAACTCTCCCATCCTGACAGCTATGAAATGAGTATGTTTCTAGTGGGCTGTGTTTTCTACAAATCCAGACGATTGCATTTAATCACGGAAAATGGAAACGTGATAATATTAGATATGCACTAATAAAGTAGTGAGAAAAACGTTCCACCACCCAGACTGAGTAAATGGTTTAAAAGCATCCATCATTTCATGAATTGGTAAATATCTATAATATAAATATGTGCACTAGGAGAATCGCTTTTAGTGCAAGGTGACTTGTGACCAGTTGTCCAGACAGGGCTGAAATGAGGAGACAGGACAGGAATCAGATCACTAAGCAGCATCACCCTATGTCATTGTAGTCTGTAGCATAAATCTCATTGTATGGTAACTACATGGACTGCAATGCAAACTAGATCTACTCAGTGGTGTGCAAAGGTACTTGGACCCTTGCCGTTTAAGGAGATAACTTATTTATATTATAATGTCCCTGATGTACACGATTGTATATAAAATAATTTAGTTTGAGAACAAGCTAAGAAAGCTGCGAGTACATTGCTGCAAATAAACCATTAAAGGAACAGGAGGAAAACAATCACACGTTGAATAAAATAAGATGATGTCATACTGGGCCAACGCCCAATTAAGTATTTGTTTATGCAGTTTAAACTACTATCCTGTGTACACAGTTGGTTTTTTTTCTATATAAAGTTTTGGAAACTAAGTTATCGTTTTTTTTGGAAATCGAAGGCATTCAGCTTGTTGTATTTTACACACTATAGCATTTGTTCGAAGTGTATGATGACAGGTGGCCCAAGAATGTTGCAGAGCTTGCGGGAAGGTCAGGGCTTTTTGTGACACCCCGCCACATGAGGCTGTGACTTATCTTGGGAACTTCTAGTCGAGAACCACTGTCCACCCAGAGAATTACAACTGGCCAGGTGTACCACAATGGAGGGCCCGAAGGAGCAGGAAGGCGGCCCTGTAAAAGACAATGCAGCTGAGGCATGATAGAGACCAGGGCTTGAGAGCTCAGAGCACGTCGGTACTGCAGTCCTAAGAATAAAAACTTTTTCTCTGAACTGGTCTTTCTCTTCATTCTGACGGCAACAACGAAGTTACGACAAGCTTGTGGACACTGCTGTGTTATTAAGAAAAAAACCTGCCAGGTATTTACTCAGGTGAACAGATTAATTCGGGGGAGGGGCGTTCATGTGAAATGGTTCATTGTAGAGAAACTGACTCAGACAGGTGGTGATAAGAACAGGAGGTCTACATCACAGTTATAGTCTTTTTTAACAACCCAAAACCACCAGTAGACCCCAGTCTTCTGAGCTTTTAGATGTATATGTGATGTTGATGATAGTAAAATAGTGATAAACTTCTAGAAATAAGTTGAATTTGCCTCACATCTTCCATGCAGCTCTCCATCAGGCAGTTTGTTCATAACCATTTCATGTAATAGACGTCTGGTTCCCATCAGCTCCACTTTAAACACTTCTGACGTTCTCTGTAACACAGTATTTCACATTAAACCACTGTGAAGGGCTTTGTTTGAATATTAAGTATCTCAAGTATTTATTTAGCAGAAATTTCCTAATATTATCAGTGGAATTGCCCTTTGAGCTGTTCCTCCATGACATTTTCGGTTTCAAAGCTGTTTTAAACACAAACCGCAACTGTTTGGGTTCAGTAGAAGGATTTTATGCCTCGAAATGTTTGCTTTTGTTTTTTTTTTTCTTTTTTCATCTGTTCTGGCTGAACTCCATCAAACATAGGTTTGGAAGAAAATGTGTGGGTGAATTAGGGGTGTGTTTAAAAAATCGATTTTTCGATTCAAATCGATCTTCATTTGAATAATCCGAGATCGATTCGTATAAACCTAAGATCGACTTTCAAAATTAGATATTAAATTGAATCGATATTGAATTGAATTGAATCTAATCGGAAATCGAATTGAATTGGGACCTTGTGAATCGGAATCGTATCGATCAAGGAAATCAGTGGCGATACCTAGCCCTAGTATGAATACGTTTAAAGGGTAAACGATTAACCCTTAACACTCATGTATATTAATGCTATACGCTTTAATTCCAAGTCATTTAGGATCATTTCTGTCCGTCCAGAAACGTCCACACAGTGTGAAGAGCAGCTGGTGGTGTTAGATGGATTAAAATAACTGAAACTGAAAAGGTTTTGATGTGATGATGATCTGAAATATTTGTCAAATGAATAGATGTACAGGTGAAAGTCAAAAGGCTAAGAGCCTAACAAGCATGCAAACACACTCATTCATACATGAGTAATCGCCAGCGCCTTTGATGAAGTAAGACGCACCCATGACTCTGGCAAACGTGTGCATGGTGTTTGCTGAAGTGAAAGCAGTCATTTCCTACACTTCTGCTGGACTGCAGTGAAGCTTAACCCCTACCCTTTGCGCCTAAGATTTGTGACCACTGAGATGATGGATGGTTGGAGAACAGGGTTATGCTAAAACATGATGATACTGGCACAATATAAAAAAACACAATATGTAACATGTTTTAGTTGTTTTTAGTTTAGTTGCAACATTTCATCTGCTTTAACCAATTTTTGTATACTAACTGGTGTTTTAGGGTAGTTTCTGCAGCAACTTCTTGAAACAGTCCAGAATTCATAGCTCCATCAAATGATGGCATGCTGTCTTGGTCTATTAGCAGCAAACCAGCCCCAGACCATGATACTGCCACCACCATGTTTCAAAGTTGGATTGCAAAAACATGATAATACTTCAAGACTTTTCCAAAATACACAATATGTAACACAATATTTTAGTTGGTTTGAGGTCAGTCTAGGTCTGGACTTTGACATTCTATTCCAAGATGCAAAATTCTTTCAGCTTTATCCAATCTTTTAATATTAACTGGTGTGTTTAGGATAGTCCAAAATTTATAGCTCCACCAAATGATGGCATGCTGTCTTGGTCTATTAGCAGCCACCCAGCCCCAAACAATGATACTGCCACCATGTTTCAAAGTTTGATTGCAAAAACATGATAATAGTTAAAGACTTTTCCAAAACACACAATATTTTAGTTGTTTTGAGGTCAGTCTAGGTCTGGACTTTGACATTCTATTCCAAGATGCAACATCTTTTCAGCTTTATCCAATCTTTTAATATTAGCTGGTGTGTTTAGAATGGTCCAGAATTCATAGCTCCACCAAATGATGGCATGCTGTCTTGGCCTGTTAGCAGCAAACCAGCCCAGACAATGATACTGCCACCACCATGTTTCAACGTTGGACTGCAGTGTTCAGTTTGGCCAAACATAACACCTCTTATTTAAGCCATAGTCATCCATATTTGCCCTAATCGTTCCCAAAACCAGATCAAATTACCCCAGACATGCAGTGGCGGTGAGATAGCACAAACTGGTCAAGCCTAATGAGCGCTTTCCCTGCTTCTTGCGTTACCAGGCGGGTGATGAGTTACTTAGCTATTCACTGAGCCAGCCAATTACCAAATACACTGAGAGGTTAAAATGTGGCTAGAACTCAACTTTAATGCAACCTCAACAGCGCACAGCATGATCAAAGCACATAGGCTAGCTGCTTTTCTTTTAGCTGCCTGGGTGACAAAAGTCCTTCAAAATAAGAGTCCTGGTCACTCAACCAAAGCCTTTTGACATTTATAAAAATAAATATGTTTGTTGTTTTAGGTCTTTATAGGAAAAGCTATGGAAGTGACTATTAATAATTATTTTTTTTTATTTTGCACACTAGTAAGCAGTGCTTTTGCAATGTTGATGTTATTTGTTTAAAGGAAAATTTAGGTTTTGTTTACACGTTAAAAAAAATGTCTGCACTTGTGACGTTTTAATAATAACTAATCTCATAATTCTCATAAAATCTGACAGCATTATTGCAATTCATTTCAAAATCACGCAGCCCTGCTCTTGGGGTTATTTTTGTTGGATGACCAGTCAAGGTCAACAGTAGAGTTAAATTTAGTTTATTTGACTGTTTGACTATTTCTTTTTTTTTTTTTTAACTGCCTGAGCAATGGTTCCAAACTCATCATAAAAAATATTTTTAGAACTTCTTCCAGCCTAATGGGCTCCTAATGAGGTCCTTAAAAATTTTACTAGACTAAAGCACAGCACGCACTAGCCAGTGTGACTTGGTGATGGTGAAGACTCAAGTTCCAGTTGACGGAACCTCCTGACCCTCATTGTCACCTGCACCAAACTGACCGTTCCAGAAGTTCACAGAGTTTTCCCAACAGTGATAATGTTGGATCACTTTGTTCAATAAATGGATGAAAAACGATAGAACTGTGTTATGACCTAATTAAAGAATAATCCTGTTTATTGATCTCTAGGTTTAAATTGGGTCATGGCTAACATGCGCTGTGTGGTTCTTCACGTGAGTCACCCTGTTTACGAGTTCTTGGCGGAAGTGTTTGTGGAATATTAATATCTTTTACAGAGTGGCTTCTCTGACCGTGCCAAGCTGTTAATATGAGTTACCCTGTAACTGCAGCTGACCTGGAGGTGCTAGTGAAGCCCAGCATCTCTGATGGTGCGGAAAGGTCATAGGTCAAACGCTTGCAGCATGTTCTCAGTTACACCTTTGTTTGCTCTCCTGAGCTGTTCCTCTCCAGCTGTATACCTGGCTAACTCTTTACAGCGCCCGCACACACACCGTCGCAGAGTCAACGGAGATAATGACCACGTCTGGGAGTGTCGTATTGACGCATCATCGCATTACCTTTCAGTTTGTTTTTCATTCATGCAGTTTCTTTGAGGGGATAAACAAGGTCGTTGGCCGACACAAGCAGAAACGGGATTACGCAAAGCCGGCCCCCTTTATTTATCCCACTCCGCATGGTACACCCAAAAAATTCAAGCTAGTGAACGTGGTGGTGGTGTCCCAGCGGTCAGTGAACCTTGTGAGCTCATGGTTTTGACCCTGGTGGGACGGCTGCTCCCAGCTTCAGCTAAACACTGTTGTGACTGGTCATTGTAAGCAGCTGTGGGGAAATCGATATGATTGTACAAGGCAGCATCGCGCAGTACAATATTAAATATAACCCAGTCTCCATTCTCGTCAAGTGAACGTCTCAAATGTGTTGAGAAGCAAAAAATGTCTAACTGCGTCGCTGTGTGCTAAAGATCAGTACCTTAAAGAATGCCAATACAGCGTTCACGTGGCGATGACTCTACAAAAGATATGGCATATTGCCTTCTTATATGAGGCCTTATAATAAAACCATATAATTAATTGCATTATAAAAACTATATAAAGCCAATTTAGATTACAGTATCCAACATGATCGTCATTAGAATTTCAAGTTCTGATTCAAAGTGTGGAGCTAGAACTGATGATGCTAGAACCGTAACTGTGCAGAACACTTCTTATTATTTTTTAATGGACAAAACAACAATAGCAACCACCTGGGTTCCAGCATGTTATACATTGTCAGGAACCACATACGCACAGCTTTACCTTTAATACGTGGTTTGAGGAGGTAACGGCCTGTCTGGTCCAAAGTGTAGTGCAGTTATGAAGTAACTGAAGTTTGGAAGAAAGACCAGACCCCCACCCCCACCCCCACCCCCCCAACCCCACTTATTGTTCAGTGCCTTTAAATTCTCCCCTCTTCCTTTGGTTTTGTTGTATTTTACAATTTTTAATTCTGGCATTTTAGTATTTAGAACACTGACTTCCACATATAACCCTTTCTTTCAGTGAAACCCACCCCCCAGAAACACACACACACACACACACACACACACACACACACTAGGTGCCAGTAAACATTTAGGGAAGTTTAAGGAAGCAGCCTTCTTGTCACAAGGCTGCTTCCCTAAATTTCCAGCCCATGAAATGTCCTTTGGGTTCAGCAAACTAGCCTGGTCCAAACATTCGATGGTATGTCCCCTTATAAGTATGTATTTTAAAATGAAACCCACCGTTAAGTAAACAGACTTTTGTAGGTTAACAGTGGCTTGTTGTTTTGGGATGTCCCTCTGTTTTTTTTAATAAGATGCATTTTTATCAGCCATAGTAAATGTAAAATAGCTTTATTGCATTTTATGACATTATATAGATAAATCCGCGTGAATACAGCTTTATAACCTCTCAGGTCTGGCAGAACGCTGCTATATGTTGTTTCATGTTGAAGTTTGGAGGCTTTTTTTCCACCTTACATTACCGCTCAAAAGTTTGGGATCACAGTGAAATGTTCTTGTTTTCAATGGAGTATCTTCTTCCTTAACACAACAATGGACTGACGGGTCTCTAAAGAAAGTTGTTTCTTTCTGGTCATTGTGAGTCGGTCAGCAAGACATCAACTGCTGATCTTCAGATACTAAACTAACCTAGAATGTTGTTCCCTTTTATACTCACTTATTAGAATGTTTTTCAGCTGTGCATCACAATTGAGCAAGAGTGTCCTAACAACCAATTAGTCCAATAACATCCTTAACTTGGATTGGCGGCCGTACCAGGAGATTTAGACAGAGGACTGAGAATTGCTGATAATAGGACTATATGCAAAATAAGCCTCTATACAAAAATAGACTTTAATACAAACATTTTTATTCTTTAAAAATCATCTGATACACTTACATTAATTGTGAAATGGACAATATTGTTTGTGAATTGCATGAAATGAACTTCTAAAGTGATCCTAAACTTTTGAGTGGTAGTGTAAGTGCAGCAGCAGTTACATTACACCACCTGTATAGGTGGAACAGGAAAGAGGACAGCAGCTTCAGCTTTTGTTGAGTTTCCCTGGTCATTGGCCGTTGGTCGTCTTCGGACTCTGCTTGCACTTGAATATTACAGTCATTCATACGTCAGTACTAGCTGACCCACAGCAGGGTTAGAGCACAAGACAGCAGCGATGTCTGATGCAGCTGACCGAGTGACTAGACTTCTTCTTAGGCTGTAAGAAGAGGAAGTATAAGAAGCTCTGTGGTGTCTGTGTTAGGCTAAGGCTGATGATTGGTCATTCCTTCATGTAGTAAGTAATAAAAAATGTCGCCATAAGTAACCTCAGGCCACCTTTTCATATCATCCACCCACTGTGTTGTTAATCTTGGAGGTGACAGTGTTGTCCCATTCGAACTTCTTACTGCTTCACTGGTCTCCTCCCATGTAACTGTATTCATTTTGATTAGCTGATTGGAAGTTCTAACACAAAGGCTGAAGAAACACACGCGTGAAAGTGGGTGTGGTGAATACCGTGAATATGGCTGCCTCATGTGACTAGAAAGCAGGTGATTGAGGGTCTGATGTTAGACATTCATTTGAAACATGACTGAACATCCCTGCCTGAGCTGTTTAGCTGAACCGGTTAACGCTGCAGTGGTTTGGACTGTTTTTAGGTTGCGTTGTCTGTACCGTTATAATGGCGAAACAAAATTCATACCTAGGGCTTTCCAGTTGTACCAGTTGAACCGGCATACTGGTTCCACCTCTTAGTCTGAGGCATATGAGTGATGATTCAGATGTGCACAACGCTGCTGGGGTTATCCACTGCTTGTTGGCCCTGAACCAAAAAAAGCCAACTTTACACGCCCAATCCGATTGGCTACGTTTTGGAGCCAAAGTGTGCAAATTTCTGTGCCACCCGTGGTGAGGCTATGGGTCAGAAATGGCGCCGGGCAGCATGCTGTCCTGCAGCGGTCTGCTGATAGCCCTTGGAGAAGAATGCACGAGGGCAGGAGCTGGAATTTCTTCTCTGCGTGGATATGAATCTACTTCTTCCTTCAATAGACTTTTTGTTTTTCCGCACCCCCCCCCCCCCCACCCCCGTCCGTTCCTGGATGAGCATGCCAACCTTCCCCTGAGGGCCGCTGGAAGCCGGAGCAGCCGGCCAGCCACATCTTCAAGAACTTTATCTTCAAGCCAGAATCCCAAGTCCGATCACAAAGGTCCGTGTAATCTTTATGAGGATTATAAGTACACGAGGAGCCGCCCTGATGTAAAAGCTACACTTGTGTGATAGGTGCAGAATTCCATATCTGGACTACAGTGCTATACATTTTCATAACTTATATATAGGGCTGGATGATATGGGAAAAAAATCTTATCACAATTTTTTTTTATCAGTTGATGTCGATATTTATCACAATATAAATCAAATCGCTATTTCCTTTTTACATTAAGTGAGAAGTTAAGATATCAAAGTTTATTTTCTATCAGAAGATGTACAAATGTACTATAGAACATTACACAACTGTATTTCAAGTAGATTATTCACATTATATATATATTCATCTTTTTAGTCAACCCCAAATAAATAAGTCCATTACGGAATTACGACGATTAGCATAACATGCATCGACTAATCAGTCGCTCATGTCACACTAAAGTAGGCGATTTCAGACGCACCCAGAGCGTTTCAGACAGAGGTGTGTCCAAAACTGCCTACTTCTCTACTACTCAGTAGTAAATCAGTAGGCGAGCGTGGCTAGTATGTCTGAATACTCAGTAGTAAATCAGTGGGCGAGCGTGGCTAGTATGTCTGAATACTCAGTAGTAAATCAGTAGGCGAGCGCGGCTAGTGTGTCTGAATACTCAGTAGTAAATCAGTAGGTGAGCGTGGCTAGTATGTCTGAATACTCAGTAGTAAATCAGTAGGTGAGCGTGGCTAGTATGTCTGAATACTCAGTAGTAAATCAGTAGGCGAGCGCGGCTAGTATGTCTGAATACTCAGTAGTAAATCAGTAGGCGAGCGTGGCTAGTATGTCTGAATACTCAGTAGTAAATCAGTAGGCGAGCGCGGCTAGTATGTCTGAATACTCAGTAGTAAATCAGTAGGCGAGCGCGGCTAGTATGTCTGAATATTCAGTAGTAAATCAGTAGGCGAGCGCGGCTAGTATGTCTGAATACTCAGTAGTAAATCAGTAGGCGAGCGTGGCTAGTATGTCTGAATACTCAGTAGTAAATCAGTAGGCGAGCGCGGCTAGTATGTCTGAATACTCAGTAGTAAATCAGTTGATGAGCATGGCTAGTATGTCTGAATACTCAGTAGTAAATCAGTGGGCGAGCGTGGCTAGTATGTCTGAATACTCAGTAGTAAATCAGTAGGCGAGCGCGGCTAGTATGTCTGAATACTCAGTAGTAAATCAGTAGGCGAGCGTGGCTAGTATGTCTGAATACTCAGTAGTAAATCAGTGGGCGAGCGTGGCTAGTATGTCTGAATACTCAGTAGTAAATCAGTAGGCGAGCGCGGCTAGTGTGTCTGAATACTCAGTAGTAAATCAGTAGGTGAGCGTGGCTAGTATGTCTGAATACTCAGTAGTAAATCAGTAGGTGAGCGTGGCTAGTATGTCTGAATACTCAGTAGTAAATCAGTAGGCGAGCGCGGCTAGTATGTCTGAATACTCAGTAGTAAATCAGTAGGCGAGCGTGGCTAGTATGTCTGAATACTCAGTAGTAAATCAGTAGGCGAGCGCGGCTAGTATGTCTGAATACTCAGTAGTAAATCAGTAGGCGAGCGCGGCTAGTATGTCTGAATATTCAGTAGTAAATCAGTAGGCGAGCGCGGCTAGTATGTCTGAATACTCAGTAGTAAATCAGTAGGCGAGCGTGGCTAGTATGTCTGAATACTCAGTAGTAAATCAGTAGGCGAGCGCGGCTAGTATGTCTGAATACTCAGTAGTAAATCAGTTGATGAGCGTGGCTAGTATGTCTGAATACTCAGTAGTAAATCAGTAGGTGAGCGTGGCTAGTATGTCTGAATACTCAGTAGTAAATCAGTAGGCGAGCGCGGCTAGTATGTCTGAATACTCAGTAGTAAATCAGTAGGCGAGCGCGGCTAGTATGTCTGAATACTCAGTAGTAAATCAGTAGGCGAGCGTGGCTAGTATGTCTGAATACTCAGTAGTAAATCAGTAGGCGAGCGCGGCTAGTATGTCTGAATACTCAGTAGTAAATCAGTAGGTGAGCGTGGCTAGTATGTCTGAATACTCAGTAATAAAATCAGTAGGCGAGCGTGGCTAGTATGTCTGAATACTCAGTAGTAAATCAGTAGGTGAGCGTGGCTAGTATGTCTGAATACTCAGTAGTAAATCAGTGGGCGAGCGCGGCTAGTATGTCTGAATACTCAGTAGTGAAATCAGTAGGCGAGCGCGGCTAGTATGTCTGAATACTCAGTAGTGAAATCAGTAGGCGAGCGCGGCTAGTATGTCTGAATACTCAGTAGTAAATCAGTAGGCGAGCGCGGCTAGTATGTCTGAATACTCAGTAGGTATCGAGTAGTAGGTGAACGGTACCCAGATGACCTCCTGAATCAGCAGCCATCTTTATGTAGGCGAACACAGCACACTGTGTATCCCATGATTCATCTGGAGCCGCGGATAAATTGTAAGTGGAGTAAATAAACGGTGAACGTCGGCTGTGTGTACGTAGCTATGGCTAGTGAACTGCCGCTACAGAAGTTAGCTCTACTGCTGATAAACAATGATTGCATTCCTCCCGTTTCATCTTCTCTGATCTACAGCTCCACACCGTCTGATACATAATCAGATAAAAACGCAGATCAGTGTCAGTAAACGTCTAAATCTGTCAGTAAACGAGCTTTTAAATGAATAGCAGGACTTTTACGGTGGTGGTCTGAAGTCTTGCGTCACAGGACGCTGGCAATATGGCGGACGTAGTACGTCAGAGATTGTGTGGTACTAAAACTCACCTACTGAAATTACCTACTAGTCTGCTGCTCGAGCAGTACGTACTGACTCTAATCCAGTACCTACTGACTAGTAGGCGATTTCGGACGCACTCAGAGAGTGAATGCAGACAGTTTGAGGAAATTGAAACATGTAAGTCTATTAAAGTAGCCCCCAAACACAGTTATGAATATTGAAAATAAACCCCTTTAAAAGCACTAGTGGTGGGAATTACCAAAGGCTATATGATATTATAATGATATTATGATATTAACAAGCTATTTAAGTTACAGTACAATGTTACTGAGATAACACATATCGCAATATATTTTATTCAGCTGCAAATTTTGTCCCAAAGATGATAAAGTTTGGTTATTTTTGCAATAAAATGGGGTTGTCAAGCAAACAAACTGACCAACACACTCATAAAACCTTTGTTTAAAATTGTATAGTAAAAAATTATATTGTATATAGACAATATGAAGTAGTGCAGTGCTATGCTGTAGTGCTTTTCCCACCCCTAAAAATGCACAGTAGCAAAATCAAATAAATAAAGATTTTGGTGCACAAACTACATACAGTACAATAAAAAAAATGAGATATAGGGCCTTTATACTTGTTCAGTGATCTATATATTATTATTGTATGCCTATATATCATGCAGTGCTGTAATAAACCCAGAGCCAGTTCTGGGCCAGCTGTGTTTTTTTATTGATTTGAAACATTTACTGACTTCTTAGAAGCTCATTTGCATATTGAAGCCTTCTGCGGTAGCATCACCGATATTGCACGGTTAACTAACAACTGTGTCACCCGTGTAGATGCTGTTTACACTTGTGTTGCTGTGGTGACGAGGACTTGCTGCTGTAGGTTCTCTACTCTCAAGCCTCTCTACCTGGTCCCTACAGGCCCACTGGCTAAGATAGCCCTTAGAGAGGGAGACTAAAGAAGACAGAGTGATGGAGAAAAGAGAGAAAGAGAGAGACGGAGAGATAGAATAAGAGAAAGAGAGAGACAGAGAGATAGAATAGCAGAGAGAGAAAGAGAGGTCAAGAAAACGAGATAAAGAACCACAAAAAGAGACAGAGAGATAAAGAAACAGAGACAGAGAGATATAGAGAGAGAGAGAGAGAGAGAGGAAGATGCAGCGGGAGGGACAGACTGCGTTAGCAGTCGTGGTGATCAGTAGGGACCGGTATAGCGTGGCTCAAGCTCTGATTAATTACTACGCACCACAAACACAGCCGGTGTGCTTGCCGCCACTCTCCGGGGGAACCAGAGCGCCGCTTGTCGGCTAATTGCATCAAGCTACTGCAAGCAGACTCCTCCAGAGATACAGGTGGACTGGGAGCACAAAACTAACCCCGACCCGGATGCTTGAGGTTCCTCATATCTGACCGAAACAACATTCCCAGAGTTTGTATAGCTGTACGCTCTGATTGGGAAGTGTTCTGATTCTGTGTATGGCTGCTCAGGTATGTGGTTCACAGTTTTAGGTTGTCAGTGTTTTAATCACTAGAAAGTGTTTCTTTTATTTCAAAAGAGGAAGCAGAGAAAATCTAAAACCCAGCAATTCAGTACAACTTTGATTAGTGTTAGCAGAGATATAAGAACATCACACTGTGCCACTCTGAAACATTCTGGAGCACGAGCTACTGCTAACTACTGACTAATCTATTTCCACACTACTACTAACAACTGACTAATCTATTTCCACACTACTACTAACTACTGACTAATCTATTTCAACACTACTACTGACTAATCTATTTCAACACTACTACTAACTACTGACTAATCTATTTCCACACTACTGCTAACTACTGACTAATCTATTTCAACACTACTACTGACTAATCTATTTCAACACTACTACTAACTACTGACTAATCTATTTCAACACTACTACTGACTAATCTATTTCAACACTACTACTAACTACTGACTAATCTATTTCAACACTACTCCTAACTACTGACTAATCTATTTCTACAACACTACTAACTATTGACTAATCTATTTCTACACTACTACTAACTACTGACTAATCTATTTCTACAATGCTACTAACTACTGACTAATCTATTTCAACACTACTACTAACTACTGACTAATCTATTTCCACACTACTACTAACTACTGACTAATCTATTTCAACACTACTACTGACTAATCTATTTCTACACTACTACTAACTACTGACTAATCTATTTCAACACTACTACTAACTACTGACTAATCTATTTCTACACTACTACTGACTAATCTATTTCTACACTACTACTAACTACTGACCAATCTATTTCTACACTACTACTAACTACTGACTAATCTATTTCTGCACTACTACTAACTACTGACTAATCTATTTCTACACTACTACTAACTACTGACCAATCTATTTCAACACTACTACTAACTACTGACTAATCTATTTCTGCACTACTACTAACTACTGACTAATCTATTTCAACACTACTACTAACAACTGACTAATCTATTTCCACACTACTACTAACTACTGACTAATCTATTTCCACACTACTACTAACTACTGACTAATCTATTTCAACACTACTACTGACTAATCTATTTCAACACTACTACTAACTACTGACTAATCTATTTCCACACTACTGCTAACTACTGACTAACCTATTTCAACACTACTACTGACTAATCTATTTCAACACTACTACTAACTACTGACTAATCTATTTCAACACTACTACTGACTAATCTATTTCTACACTACTACTAACTACTGACTAATCTATTTCTGCACTACTACTAACTACTGACTAATCTATTTCTACACTACTACTAACTACTGACCAATCTATTTCAACACTACTACTAACTACTGACTAATCTATTTCTGCACTACTACTAACTACTGACTAATCTATTTCAACACTACTACTAACAACTGACTAATCTATTTCCACACTACTACTAACTACTGACTAATCTATTTCCACACTACTACTAACTACTGACTAATCTATTTCAACACTACTACTGACTAATCTATTTCAACACTACTACTAACTACTGACTAATCTATTTCCACACTACTGCTAACTACTGACTAACCTATTTCAACACTACTACTGACTAATCTATTTCAACACTACTACTAACTACTGACTAATCTATTTCTACAACACTACTAACTATTGACTAATCTATTTCTACACTACTACTAACTACTGACTAATCTATTTCTACAACGCTACTAACTACTGACTAATCTATTTCAACACTACTACTAACTACTGACTAATCTATTTCTACACTACTACTAACTACTGACTAATCTATTTCAACACTACTACTAACTACTGACTAATCTATTTCTACACTACTACTGACTAATCTATTTCTACACTACTACTAACTACTGACCAATCTATTTCAACACTACTACTAACTACTGACTAATCTATTTCTGCACTACTACTAACTACTGACTAATCTATTTCAACACTACTACTAACTACTGACCAATCTATTTCTACACTACTACTGACTAATCTATTTCTACACTACTGCTAATAACGTACTTATCTATTTCTCTGCTACTGACTAATCAATTTATCTTCTATTACTAACTACTGACAATCTGCTACCACTAAGTACTAACTGATCTATTTCTTTGCTACTGCTAACTACTGATTTATCTATTTCTTTACTAACATGCTGGCAGAGATTGACTTTGTAACCGGTGTTGGCACATCTGAGGAGGCAGTTGCTCATCCAGCATGAAAAGTCCCCTCAGTTATTTTTGAATAATAAAATTTGCTTTTAAACGTGTTTCTCTTTGTGCCTGTTTTGGAGCTACGTTTTAGTAGCACAATATTCATGTGCCATTTCTATTAACTTTGCACAAGTTTTGTTGTCAGCTACCAGCAAGTCGATCTGCCTACAAGCTAGTAGCTTACATTGGCTCGCCATAAGCAGGCACTTCAGTCAAACTCAGAGTTTGCTCACTTGCGGCCTTCTTGGCAACAGTTACTTCCATACATACGCGACCAGATTCCTGTCTCTCTGACAACAGCATACGTTTTGACATGCATATTTAGAATTACAAGTAAAATCTGACATAAATAGTTTGTAACGATAAGCATGTTTTTCGGGTTCTTCTGGCTGTGGGGTATGCAGCGTTTCCTGCTTGCAGCTTTACCAGAAATCTGAGATTTCCTAGTTATTTTCCAACTTTGTTAATAATGTTAGAGTTTGTTAAACCAATTGGGTAGCTAGCAACTTGCTCCCGCGGTCCGTATCTGGCTTGTATTTCTGTTTGTGGCCCGGTTGCCTCCCCTCTAATCACCTAGAAGAAAAGCTGCATGTGATTTTTAGGCCACTTGTCATCTGCCTACAAAGCGTTTCTCACCATCTCTACGTTTTCTGTTTCAAATTGGGCTGCACTGAAGATTCCACTGAAAACTATTATTGCGATAACAATTAACAGACAATATGTTGTGCAGCTCAAGTCCCTGTGGATGAGGTGGTTCTAGATCACGGCTTCAGACAAAGACGTCTGTATCATTGTTAATAGTTCGGTTTAATCTCCTGCTGAGTCTCTACGGGCTGCACTCTGATCGCGCCGCACCTTGACTGAGCCGCTAGTTCCGGCAGAAGAAGCTAAAAACCTCAGGCCTTCTCTCTGTGGCTTTCCTCAGGAAGCACTAGCCACACTGAGCTGCAGAATAACTTCACAGTTTTTGTTTTTTTTTTGTCTTTTTTTTTTTCTCTCAAGAGTTGGAGGTCACAGTCAGTTTGAAACTGTTTGAAAAGTCTCTTTGGGGGAAAACAATAGATTTTGTCAAATGCCTGACATATTGTGGTTAAAACCTTTTTTAATATTTCATTTTTCATATGTAGTCCTAATGTAGCCAAGATATGTTTTAGTATCCAAACTTTTTCATTTATTTATTTATTGTTTAGCACATTGATTAACATTGCTAATAAAACACTAGAAGTCAACAGCCACCCAAATCTTTTTTTGTAAATACCTCTCTAAAACTTCTCTCAACCACCTTAATGTTCTCGTCATAGACTTGTTGGAGTTGTTTAGGACGCAGTACAGCTTGCTGTGTTCAGCTACACTGTAAAGTTTTGTTGTATAGCTCACAGTAAGTCATACTAACAACACCTCTTCAAAGCCTTAGTAAAGACCTTAAGCTACAGAAGCTGTAGCAATGACTTAATATTTATTTAATTTTAAGATTTGGGTGACTATTGATTGCTAGGGTTTGTTAGCCTTGTAGCTCCTGAGCTAAGCTAAAGAAAGCTAGGTTTGCACACCATCTTGACTGATTGACTAGATCCAGGTAAGTTGTGTGAATGTGATTTTATTTTTATTTATTTATTTATTTATTTTTGGCCAAACTGTTCCTTCAGAAGAATTTAGAACACCAGCTGAAGGAATTTATATTGGCAATCTATTTTGGGTGAGCATTCCAGAAGGTCTTTCGTTTAGGCTCAGCGGTGGTTTGTAAGGGTAAGGGTCAGGCGTATGATCTTTCTTTCTTTACTCACAGTGACCCTTCTTTGCTCATCATGTTGAGAGACAACAGCGTGCCTAGTAGACATGCTTGTGACCTCATTCGTACTTAAATTAATGACACAGTGACATCATACTGGCCTAAAAGCACCGCACACACCTGGACAACTGCAGTGTTTGTCCTGCTTCAGTGCAATAATATGATAACAACTGAAATAGCTGCTTTTAAGGAGAGACAACACTGAACACTGAAGCCCTGCGGCACCTATAATGCAAAATTCATCACTTTTAAGTATTAGTTTGCAGTTATATACAGCGGATTAGCTCCACCCACTCACTCTGTAGTCATAAGAAGCATTTCAGCCTCAGGTGCTTTTTGTATTAGACACCATACAGAGCAGCCAATTAGAGCAGTCATCATTGACATATCATTCTTAAAGGCCTTGTTAATTCCAAGCAGTCAAGAGAGCTTAAAAAACAGCCATGTAACATGAATTATCAATAATCCCACACACACACATCCTAAGTGGACCTAAAGTACATGCAGAACATGGGATAATGCATTTTACAGGGCAGTTGTGGGCTGGAGGTTAATGAACTTGAAGGTTGCTGGTTCGATCCCATAACCAATAGGACACAACTGAAGTGCCCTTGAGCAAGACACCTAACCCACAACTGCTCCCCGGGCTCTGTGGATAGGGCTGCCCACCACTCATAGCTAAATAGCTCTTAATTTAAAAAAATCTTAGTTTTCACCTCTGAAACGTCCAAAAACTGTAGCCACAGATAGCGCTTGTACTGCGAGGTGTGTTTCATATAGTGCATGAATTCTAAGCCTTGGTGGTCTGATATGATGGAGCTGATGTCACGTCCCGCATCCTCATATATGTGTGTTGCAAATAGGGCTGTGTATTAGCAAGAACCTGGCGATACAATATGTATCGTGAGTCACGATTCAGTATATCGTGATACTGCGATACTGCAAGCCAGATGATATATTGAGATTTTTCAAATCCTACTATTAACACACACCACTGTATGAACAGGTTTGCCCATGCCAACAATAGCATTGCGCCCTTGTGCTGCTTGTTAATGTTGGAGTGGAGCTGAAAATGGATTACAACACTTTTTTTTTTTACAACAGGTTTTTACACAACACACAATGATTCACTGTCTGCTGTAAATCTGTGTATTGATACTGTGTGTTTTGAGAATTGATACAGTATCACAAAACTTAATATCCTGATATTCGATATTTCGATAT